>JBAKBP010002917.1:102874-164786 GCA_037953745.1 Lithodes maja
GTATGTACCTTCCAAGACGAAGACATGGGGTAAGGAGGAGCATAGCCTAATGCGTAAGGAAACAATTAGTGTGCTAGGAAATATCTTGGCTTCAAAGAATGAAATAGTCATGTGTGGGGACTTTAACTGCAAGGAAGTGAATTGGGAAGATCTTGAAGCCGGAACAGGGGAGGAAAGTTGGGGCTATGAATTTTTAAGTATGGCATGGAAAATTCTATATACCAACATGTAAAAGAGTCAACAAGAGTAAGGGGAAGAGATCAACCAGCTAGATTGGACCTTCTATTCACAAGAAGGGAGGAGGAGGTTCAAAGTATTCAGTACCTATGCCCACTAGGAAAAAGCGACCATGCAGTTCTAGACATAGACTTACTATTGAAGTATAATCTACCCAAGGAAAATCACTGGATGTATTCCAGAACCGATTTCGAAGGACTACAGGATTTTTTCAAGTCACAAAATTGGGATCAGGTGTTATCTGAAAGTGAGGTAGACAAAAAACTCAAGGCATTCATGGAGATCTATGATACTGGTATAAAAACTTTTGTCCCAAAGTACATTAATAAAAGGAAAAAAGGAAATCGCAAAGTATGGTTTAACCGCGAATGTAGGCAAGCACAGGAAGCAAAAAACAAAGCCTGGAAAAAGATGAGAATCTGGGATTTGGAAGATAACAGGCATAAGTATAAAGAGGAGAGAAACAAATACACAGAAATGAGAAGGAGGTCAGAGGCAAACCATGAGAAAGGGATAGTGGAGAACTATGAAAAGAATCCAAAAATGTTTTTCAAGTTTGTAAACGGCAAAAGGAAGATAAAAGCCACGATCGTAAAGATTAAAAGTGGAAACAGAATCATAGAAGAGGATACAGAAATTGCGGAAGAACTAAATAGAAATTTTGCATCAGTATTTACAAAAGAAGGAGAATTCATTGCACCAGAAACCAATGAGATAGGTACAGAGGAAATGCCGGAAGTCACATTTAACAGACCAGAGCTCATAGACAAAATGAGTAAGGTGGATCCAAACAAAGCCGCCGGACCGGACGGAGTATCAGGCTGGATTATTAAAGAAAATGCCAAGGAACTGAGTATACCGTTATATGATATAATGACTAAATCATTGGACACAGGGATAGTACCTACAGAATGGAAAAGAGCAAACATTTAAGGGAGGAAGCAGAGATAAACCACTGAACTATAGACCTGTATCACTATTGAGCATCCTCATGAAGATTCTGGAAGGATTAATATGGGACAAATGGGTGAACTACCTGGAATCCAAAAGATTAATTACTGACCGACAATTTGGATTCAGAGGAGGCAGATCATGTGTAAACAACTTGTTGAGTTTTTACTCTAGAGTAATAGACACAGTGGACCAGAGGGAAGGATGGGTAGACTGTGCCTACCTAGACTTTAAAAAGGCATTTGACAAAGTTCCACACAAGAGATTGCTGTGGAAATTAAAACATGAGGGAAAAGTAGGAGACAAACTGCTGAGATGGATGGAGAGCTACCTTAGCGGAAGACAGATGAGAATAACAGTAAGGGGGAAATCGTCAAACTGGACTCAAATTACGAGTGGGGTACCACAAGGATCTGTTCTAGCCCCAATCATGTTTCTAATATTTGTAAATTACTTACCTGAGGGACTAACAAGCTACATGAGTATGTTTGCGGACGATGCTAAGCTGCTTAAAACGATCAGAACCCAGGAGGATTGCCTTGAGCTCCAAGCGATGCTAAGCTGCTTAAAACGATCAGAACCCAGGAGGATTGCCTTGAGCTCCAAGCAGATTTGCAAAAGATCCATGAACCATCAAATGGAATATGGAGTTCAATGCAGGGAAATGTAAGACTCTAGAAATGGGTAAAAGCAAGTACAGACCTAGAAAAGATTATAAACTAGGAAACGAAGTGATTCCCAAAGCAGAAAAAGAAAAAGACTTGAGGATAGAATTTAGGGATAACATGCCTCCAGAAAGCCACGTAAATAAGATAGTGAGAGAATCACTAGCACTATTGGCAAATATCAGGATGTCTTTCAATTATCTTAATGAAAACACCATGAAACAAATAATAACGGCAATAATAAGACCCAGGATGGAATATGCATCTGTAGTGTGGTCCCCTCACTTGAAGAAACATATCCACAAAATTGAGAGGGTACAGAGAGCAGCTACGAGGATGATCCCAGGTTTGGAAAATTTGGAGTACCAAGAGAGGCTCGAGAGATTGAATCTACCTACACTGGAACAGAGAAGGAAACGAGGACAGCAAATTCAGATATATAAATGTGTTAGAGGTATTGACAAAATCGACCAAGAAAACTTCATAGAGAGGGATGGAGGTGAGAGGACAAGAGGTCACAGCTACAAACTAAAGGTGCTAAATAGTAAATCTGATCTGAAAAGTAAAAGATTTCCTACCAACTCGATTAGTGGGTGGAACAAATTGCCAGCCGAAGTAGTGTCTGCACCATCAGTGCATAGTTTCAAAGCACGGTATGACAAACATATCTTAGGAGGCGGGAATTAACGACCATGCTCACTCCCGCAAATACAACTAATGTAAGTACAACTAATGTAAGTACTGTACAAGTTTCCAAGTGATCCATACCATTGTAACAAATGAGTGAAGTTTATACAAAGAACCAGAGTGTGGGAGGCAAAGCCCAAAACAAGCTTCATATGCAATGGACATTTTCGTGATGAATGCTTTGACAATAAAGTGCGGTGGAGTATGGGTATGGCTAGATGCACCCGCTGATTGCCTATACGGACTGGGGTCTTGTCACGCCCAGTGCCAGGTCCATATATATACGGACTCGCCGAAAATAAATCGTAGCAGCGAAACGACTGCACCTATAGCTTTCATATTTCTACCACATGTACCTTACCTTTCTGGCTTCTTTCTACCACCACCCCAACCCCCTCCCCCAATCCACTCGCCGACCATGGGTCGCCGCATGAGGCCATCACAAAGGAAAAAAAGGAAAATATGTGGCGGCGAAACGACTGCACCAATTGGTTCCATATTTGTGTGACAAGTCCCCTACCCTTCTGTCTTCCCCCCACCACAACCCCAACTTCCTCCCACCACCCACTTCCAGCCTATCCGTAGATCATCACATAAAAAAATTAAAATCTGTGGTGGTGAAACTACCTCACCAATCGGCTCCATATTTGTAACACAAGTCAATTACCCTTCTACCTTCCCCTCACCATCCCCCAAACCACCCTCCTACCCATACGTGCTTGCCAATTTCAGGAGTCAGGAGAGTGGATAATATGGGCTAACTTAAGCCTAGCCCAAATTATACAGTTAGCGTCGATGGATATAGGCCTAACCTAGGTTAAAGAAATTTATTGGCTGAAATCAACTACTAGCAACTAGGCTAACACAAAAAAAAAAAAAAAAACAGTGAGTGGCACAAACATTGTTGGGAAGGATATGTAGTGACCAGGCGTACGGATATGGTCATCATGTTTACATAAGTCGATCGCCGCGGTTAAGTTCCTGTCTATTTTTACGGCGATTTTTTTTCTGTTATTTGCACCCTGTTGGCAATGTATATGATGATGACAATAAGTCATGGAGGCGTGAGGGGCGGGCTTTCATTATTGTATCCAAATGCAGTCAAAATAGACGGGGACATGATCGCTTGCGTCCGCCCCGGCTCCGAGTAGTGTAAACAAGGCGGGCGGTAATCACAGCTGCTTCTCCCTCCTCTCCTGCTGCTGGATCTCGTTCTACAGGTTCATACATATAAGCCTGGACACCACCAATATTCATCACTTGAGGTTCTTCGTCATAATCACGGTTATCACCCTCAGTATTGGCAAACGAATCGGAACTACTGTCACTATCCTCCATTTCCACCTGTCAGAAGAGCTTGTTGTGTTGCTGGGCATACGTCATCAGAGCGCTTAAACTCCGAATCCAGAAAAGTGTCACCCATATCCTATTTTGGCCATTATATAAATAATTAAGCCATTGTAGCAGAAAATATTGCACCAAAAGCTATAGTGCACACTGCCGGTAATGATTGTGGAGGAAAATAATAGCATGCACACCCACCTTTAATGAAAACACCATGAAACTAATAATAACGGCAATAATAAGACCCAGGATGGAATATGCATCTGTAATGTGGTCCCCTCACATGAAGAAACATATCCACAAAATTGAGAGGGTACAGAGAGCAGCTACGAGGATGATCCCAGGTTTGGAAAATTTGGAGTACCAAGAGAGGCTCGAGAGATTGAATCTACCTACACTGGAACAGAGAAGGAAACGAGGACAGCAAATTCAGATATACAAATGTGTTAGAGGTATTGACAAAATCGACCAAGAAAACTTCATAGAGAGGGATGGAGGTGAGAGAACAAGAGGTCACAGCTACAAACTGAAAGTGCCTAATAGTAAATCTGATCTGAAAAGTAAAAGATTTCCTACCAACTCGATTAGTGGGTGGAACAAATTGCCAGCCGAAGTAGTGTCTGCACCATCAGTGCATAGTTTCAAAGCACGGTATGACAAACATATCTTAGGAGGCGGGAATTAACGAGCATGCTCACTCCCGCAAATACAACTAGTGTAAGTACATAACCACACGTATGCTTCCTTCTCAGTCCCAATATCCTTAAGTGTCCGTTCGCTGAGACTTGACCCATTTATTGTGTAACAACCGCCTTCCTACACCCTTCAACAACTTCAAAATGCCTAGGAAGAATAAACTGGTGAAGGCACTACTGCGATCGGGAAATCTATGGGTATATCCGGAGACGGGGACGGGGCCAGTGACAGTGACGGGGCCGGGGAAGCCTACGCCTAGGCTATATGAACTCGCCTGTCGCGGGGGTCTGCCTCGGAGCCCCCACTATTCTCACCTACTTATAGCATTTATTTTTAATGTAAGGAATGACTTGTTTATGTTTCTATTATTGTGTATGCTTGGTTGTCCAATTAGTATTGATTTTTATCAAAAATTACCGTCAAACGTGGGTGGAAATGCGGGCTGCCGCCCATATGTATTTTTCTCCATAAGTTATGTTATCCCCAATGCGCGAATTCCCAATACCAGTTGTGTAATGCCGCCCATATAGGCGCGGATTGGGGGGACTGACTGTACCGACATCGAGCGGGAACGTCCGCGTTCCAAGGCGGGCGGGATCGTCCCAGGGCGGAGTCGTATACAGACTCGCCCGTTCTGGCGCGGGAAGTGGTATGAGACGTCATGAGGGCGTGAGCGAAGTCCCGTCCGAGAGAGGAGAGGCCCAGAGGGCCCCACCTTAAGCCGAGGACCCTGGAAAGGTAGCCTGGCAAGTCACAGCAGATGTGGGAGCGTCTGTGGGTATCAGTCAGTGTGAAAACAGACCTCCGACATAGAACGGAAAGGCCCGTTCTAGAACGGAGGGGCCCAGTGAGACCATGGGACCGTAAATGAAAGGTCCGGCCTAGAACGGGGAGTTCCCGACCGAGGGCGGAAACCCATCGGTACGTGTCTGAGATGTCTGCGGCACCCATGAAGGTGGAAGGCCAGTAAAATAAAAGTCCCTTCCAAAAGTGGAGGGGCCCAAAGGTAACCCTCCTCAAGTCACAACAGGCGCGGGAGAGCCTGTGGGTAATCAAAGCACGACCGTAAGAGGGGCAGTAGACAGAACAAAAACTGTCAGACAAAAACTCATCAGAACGGGCTACGTTCGCGGTTTTGTGGGACTAACCAGGGAGACAGAGCACTGGGGCCGTCAATCAAAAGTTGAGCATAAGGCAGATTGAGGTTGCCACAGTGTTGAAAGCGAAACGTCCCACCTAGGCTAGAGTGGTGATGGGCTGGTCTATCAGAATGAGAGTTGAGCGTTCTCTGCCATACCCATAGCTTACTCTGACTGTTCCTTTTACTTATATATTTTCTAGATCTCAAGTGACGGTGTCTTTTCCGTGGATTGACCTCCCTACTGCCAACCCTGGCATATTGGGAGCCAAAGCGTCACATTTTTCCTTTGCCCCTCAACTTTCCCTTTATAATTGCTGAGGGGCACAGGGCATTGGGTGGGGCTTTTGTTTCCCGGGCGTTTCCGCACCCTCCTCAGCTCCCCGCCTTTGAGTGGCTTCGGTCACCTGGGCATTATTAGTGGTAAGCTGGGAGGGTTCTGTGGGGTCGCTCGGTTATGGCCTTGCTCGGGACCTTGGGGCTGCTCGGCCAGACAGCCTGAGGAACAGCAACAACAACAACAACAACCTAGGCTAGACAAAAACGAAAGTGAGCCTAATCGGTTCTTGAGCCAGTAATATATGAAATTGCAAGGCGCCACCAGGTACTGTACCCTCGATGAGGGACACAATCAATACCGTAGGAGGGGCAGTAGACAGAACAAAAACTGTCAGACAAAAACTCATTAGAACGGGCTACGTTCGCGGTTTTGTTGGACTGTATCCAGGGAGACAGAGCACTGGGGCCGTCAATCAAAAGTGAGCAGTGTAAGCTAGATTGAGGGTGCCACAGTGTTGAAATCCAAATGCCCAGGCTAGGCCAAAACGGAAGTTAGCCTAGTCGGTACCAGAGCCAGTAATGTAGGAAATTACAGGAAGTCACCAGTTACTGTAGTACCCTTGATGAGGGGAAGTAACAAGTGACCGAAGCGTCAGGAAGACAGAGCACTGGGGCCGCCCAACGATACGGGAGCAGAGTATGCCAGATTGAGGAGGCCGCAGAGTCGGAAACCAAAACGCCCCCCTTTTAGGCTAGGCTAAAAACGGAAGTTAGCCTATCGGTACAGGAGCCATTGGAAAAGGCTAGGCTAAAAAAAAATTAAGTTAGCCTATTCGGTACCTGAGTCAGTAATATATGAAATTACAGGGAGCCATCAGGTACTGTACCCTTGATGAGGGGAAGCAACAAGTTACCGAAGCGTCAGGAAGACAGAGCACTGGGGCCGCCCAACAATACAGGGGCAGATTATGCCAGATTGAGGAGGCCGCAGAGTCGTAAACCAAAACGCCCCCCTTCGAGGCTAGGCTAAAAACGAAAGTTAGCCTACATGGTACTTGAGCAAAATTAAGGCAGTGACAAAAAACTTTAATGACAAGAATCTAACTAAAGACAAAACTAAAGTCACCGCAAGTGAAAGAAATACAAAAGGCAAAGCCCAATTGAACGAGAGCAGGGGGCTTACAATGGCGGGAGGCGGACGCAAATTTTTGAGGCTCCGGCATATGTTCATGGGAATGGATAAGTAATCACGGAATATCGAGTGCATACGGGGCTAGCAAGGAGAGGAAGGATTCGTGAAGTGTTTGGAGGATATATTGGTGTGGTGGAGGGTTGATTTATAGTATAATAAGAGTGGAGTGACAGGACAGCGGTAGTGTTGTGAGTTGTTGAGATTGTAGACAAACATGGCGGAGGGAATTTCGGGATTGACGGAGGCGGAAGAAAGGCTACAACGTTTTCGTGGGTTTAAGAGCACAGATGAGAAGTTAGAAGAGGTTAGTAATGTTGTGAAGGATTTGGAAAAGTGGAAGAGTGATACGGAGAAATGGAAGGGGGATATTGGTGAGAAAGTTAAGGTACTGTGTGTACTGTATGGTGTGTCAGGTGGGGAAGGGAATAGGCCTAGCGAAGGAAGTGAATACAGGCCTATTTCGGAAGTTAATGATAGCCTAGAGATGGTATTGAAAAGGGTAGATGAACTGGGAGCAGAGAATATGGCATTGAAGGAGCAGCTGAAGGAATACGAAGGACGATTCAAGGAAGTAAAGGAGTCAACTGCATGGACGGTGGTAGGTGAACAGAAAGTTAAGGATTTGGAGGATATTATAAAAGAGCAAAAGGAAGAAATGAATATGACCAAAAAAAGTTTTGAGAGTGCAGTTGTAGGGGTCATGAAGAACAAGGAGAGTGTCGTGAGGGAGGCCATGGACAGGGATAGGGGTGTAATTATGCATGGAGATATAGAGGCTCATATGAATGATAATGGAGTGAGAAAAGTGAGGGATATGGAGAAAGTGAAGGAGGTCATGAAAGGTGTGGATGTGGACGGATATGGATGGGAAGGGCAGGTGGAGGAAGTCAGTAGGATAGGTAGATATAAAAGGGGAGAGATGAGACCTATAAGAGTACAGTTTAAAACCAGGGCAGTGGCACAGACGGTGACAAATTTTAGTTGGAGGCTAAACACAAATGAAGAACTGAAACATATAAGACTAAAGAGGCTGATGAAAATAATGGAAAGTTGGGTGAGGAGGATAACAGAAATTTTTACTGGAGAGTGAGGGATGGGAAATTGAAGAAGTGGTTTATACGAATAGAAGGGAGGGGGAGATCAGGGAGGCAAGAGAATGTGATAGGAGTTGTGACGGAGGAGGAGAACAGGGTGGAGGTGTCACAGGGAGAGACAGGAGACAAAGTTGCAGACCCAGTAGTGCTAAGGGGGGAGTAGGG
This sequence comes from Lithodes maja, assembly GCA_037953745.1. Taxonomy (NCBI): domain Eukaryota; kingdom Metazoa; phylum Arthropoda; class Malacostraca; order Decapoda; family Lithodidae; genus Lithodes; species Lithodes maja. The sequence continues at coordinate 111,323 of JBAKBP010002917.1, forward strand.
TACGGACAGAAGGAGCGGGATGGTGTAGTTGCTGAAGGAATGGTAGATGGATTAAGGATTATGTTTAGTAATGTGGATGTGTTTACCCAGGACAAGAAAAGAGAACTGATATGTAGGTTGCAGGATGAAGAGGAAAAACCTGATGTCATAGCCTTACAGGAAGTAAGACCAAAAAATGCTAGAATTGAAAGGGAACTGGTGGAGTATAGTTTGGAGGGTTTTGAGTTATATGAGAGGAATGCTATTAGAGCAGAGGTCGGAAGACGACTGTTTATTTATGTAAGAAAAGAGCTCAAGGTTAATGAGGTGGATATGAGACAGCAGTATTGTGAGTATTTGTATATTGAAGTAAAATGTGCAATGTGGTGTGGAGGGTAGGAATATGAATGGTGACTTCCTTTTAAAAGTATGTGCGGAGAGAGAGATGTTTCTGGCTAACACATTTTTTGAACATCGTCACATTCATAGATATACATGGCACAGAGGTGAAGGTGAGCAGGAACAGAAATCTCTAATTGACTACGCCATGATGGACTCCGGACTAAAAGGAAGAATTTTAGATTCAAAAGCTGTAAGAGGTATGCTGACGGGATCAGACCACTATACAGTGCTGACAAAAGTGAGGATAAGGAAAGAGTGGAAATATGAGAGGAAAGAGAGAAAACTGACAGTAGAGAGAATAAATGTGAGAAAATTAAATGAAGAATGTAATGCAACAAAATACAAGGACATCCTGAAAGAGACTATAAAGGACATGGATGTTATGATAGATCTGGGAAATACTGTAGACGAAGTATGGAAAGGTACAAGAGACTCCATGATTAAAGCAGCTGAGAAAGTATGTGGGAAGAAAACCTTTAAAATGTGGAAGAAGAAAGGTAACCCATGGTTTAGTAAAGAGATAGAAGAAATAGTGAAAACAAAAAAAGAGTTCAGAAAGAGTATGCTGCAAAAGAATATACCTAGAGAAACTAGAGATGTGAGGAAAGAAGAATATAAAAATTTGAAACAAAGAGTGAAGAGGGCGATACAAGACGCTAAAAGGAAGACAGATGAGGCATATGGGAGAAAGATTAGTGAACAGTTTCTGATTGACAGGAAAGCATACTACAGAGCTGTGAAAGAAGCCAGAGGGAAGAAGACTGAGAGTGTCTCAGGTGGTAGGATGAGGGACATGAATGGGGAAGTGGTAGAGGGTGATGGTGTGGTGAAAGTATGGAAAGATCATTTTAGTAGCTTAGCTGTAAAGAGTAGGTGGAAGGCAAAGATCTCATCCATAGGAATGGAGAGAGGTAGAATAAACAGGGTAGTTGAAAGCCAGATAAGCAGAGAAGAAGTAAAAGAAGCAATCAATAGACTTAAAATGGGCAAAGCTGCTGGAGTAGATAACATCCCAGGTGAAATGCTGAGATATGGAGGAGAAGAAGCTGTTGACATAATGCATAGGTTATGTAAATTAGCATGGGAAAAGGAAAGTGTACCAGAGGACTGGAGGAAAGCAGTGATAGTACCCTTGTACAAAGGGAAGGGTAGTAAAGAAGAGTGTAAGAATTATAAGGGAATTAGCTTGCTTAGCATAGCTGGAAAGGTACACGCAAGAGTAGTAACACAGAGGCTACAGAAGATAACGGATGACAAAATAGGCGAGGAACAGGGAGGTTTCAGAAAGGGCAGGGGCTGCGTTGACCAGATAGCCTCAATGCGATTGTTGGTAGAGAAGTATCTGGCCCAAAACAGAAAACTCTATGCAGCATTCATGGATTTGGAAAAAGCCTACGACAAAGTAGACTGGGAAGGCCTGTGGGATGTGTTAACAGTATATGGTGTGGGAGGAAAGTTGCTAATGGCAGTAAAATCTTTTTATAGGAATGCAATGGCAAATGTGAAGGTAGGGGATAAGTTAAGTGAAAGTTTTGAAGTCAATGTAGGTGTAAGACAGGGATGTGTCATGTCAGCTTGGTTGTTCAATATATACATGGATGGAGTGATTAGGGAATGTAGGGCTGTATCAATGGGTGTGGGAGCTAGACTGGAATCAGAGGGAAGAACATGGAAGATTTTAACATGCCTATATGCGGACGATGAAGTCCTGTTGGCGGAAAATGCTGAAGAACTTCAGAGAGTGGTCACTGACTTTGACAGGGTATGTGAAAAGAGAAAGTTAAAGGTCAATGTAGGGAAATGTAAGGTAATGGTGTTTGAGAGAAGAATGCATGAAACTATAGATTTTAAGGAAAAATATAGAATCAAGAAAGAACACAAGAAAAGTTGTAAAATAAAATTGAAAAATGAAGTACTAGAAGAGGTTGAAAGTTTCAAGTATTTGGGAGCTGTACTATGCAAATATGGTAAAATGGAGAGTGAGATAAAAGAGAGAAAAATGCAAGAGAGAAAAGTGATTGGAGAACTTGATAGTATTCTCAAAGGAAGAATGATTAGCCAGGAAGTCAAAAAGTCACTGAGAAACAGTGTGCTGCTCCCAACACTCTCGTATGGAAGCGAGACATGGACGGCAAGTGACGAGGACCTCTTCAAACTAAGAGATGTGGAGATGAGCTTTTTCAGAATGGCAGCTGGCATGAATAGGCTAGATGGGCCAAGTAATAGGGAAGTGTACGAGTCCTTTGGAATGGAAGAGCAGGCTTTGGGCATTGATTGTGGTGTGGTTGAGTGGATAAAGAGAAGTACTTTGAGGTGGTATGGTCATGTTCAGAGAATGGATGAAGACAATGCCAAGAAAGATATATGGGAGTCAGGTGAGTGGAACCGCTAGTAGTGGAAGACCACCTATGGTATGGGAAAAGAAAGTGGAAAAATATATTGAAGAAAAACTTTCACGTAGTGGAAGGGGCATTGTGGCACGGGCAAAGGAGGCATGTCTTGACAAAGTAGCTTGGAGACGTTTCTGTCATGGCCATCCTCTAGTGGGGGTTTCCCAGGGGGAAGCAAGGCGTCGGAGATGATGATGATGTGCAAGAGGATCAATTCTAATTGCCTCTATATATAGAAGCCCAAATAATAGTAGGGAAGAGGATGATCTATCTATCTATCTATTGCCTGACGCCGTGATCCCCGAAGGGGTGGCCACGAACGAACCGCCCCCATGCACCTCTGTCCCCAGTCAGTCGACGCCCCTCCCCCCAACCAGCACCGCCTTCATTCATGTAGTTCCTCACTCCATCCTTCCACCTCATATTCGGTCTACCTCTCCCCCTCTGTCCCTCCACCTCGCTCTCGTACACCCTCTTAGTCATTCTCTCGCTTTCCATACGTTCCATATGGCCGAACCATCTCAAGTTGTTCCTTTTCACACTTTCCAGCACAGCTACCTCCACACCACACCTCCTTCTTACTTCCTCATTAGTCTGTCTATCCCTCCATGTAATTCCGCACGCACTCCTTAAGTAATTCATTTCCACTGCTCTCACTCTTGGTCTGAGTCTCTCAACCAACGTCCATGCTTCGCTTCCGTAAGTCAGTGTCGGGATTACCACACTGTCATGCAAGGACTTCTTCACTTCCATACTGACCACCCTATTTCTTGTTACTGCTTTTAGCGTTCCTACAACCCTCTTCCCCTGTTGTACCCTCTCCCGCACCTCTTCCACCATCTTTACTCAACACACTGCCCAGATACTTAAAAGAGTTGACGATCTCCATAGCCTGACCGTTCAGCTTCATCTCACACTCTGTGACTTCACCCCTTTCGAAGACCATAACCTTGCTCTTCCCCGTATTTACCTTCAAATTCCGTTTTTCGCACACTGTTCCAAACTCATTTACCAGACCCTGCAACTCCCATTCATTATCACTCATCAGAACTGTATCATCCGCAAACAGCAGTATAGGTAGCTTCCACTCAATTCCCTCCCTTTTCAGCGATACACCAACATCCACTGCTCTTGATAGTATTTCTTTCATAACTCCATCCATATATACAGTAAACAACCACGGGGACATCACACACCCCTTTTTCAAACCAACATTCAGGTCAAAGAACTCGCTCTGCTCACTCTCCACACGTACTGCCGCCTTTGCACCCTCATACATGCTCTTCACTGCTTTCAGCAACTTGCCCTCTACTCCGTATATTCTAAGTACTTTCCACAAACCTTCTCTATCCACTCTGTCATAGGCCTTCTCCAAGTCCATAAAGGCAACATACACCTTTTGTTTCTTCTCCAGATACTTCTCCACAACACAATTCAGGGTAAAAATCTGATCTACACATCCTCTTCCCTTCCTAAAGCCTCCCTGCTCGTCGCCTATCCATTTCTCCGTTCTCACTCTCACTCTCTCAATCACTACCCTACTGTATACCTTCCCTACTACGCTTAGAAGACATATTCCTCGGTGGTTACCACACACTCCTCTTTCCCCTTTGCCCTTATATAGGGGGACTATTATGCCAGTCTTCCAGTCATCGGGTGCACTCCCCTTCTCCCATGCTAGTTTGCACATTTTCCATACCCATTCTATCACTATCTCACCACCATACCTCAACATTTCCCCACACACTCCATCTGTTCCTGGTGCTTTCCCCAACTTCACTCTTTTCATGGCTTCCCACACTTCTGACCTCCTGATCCCCACCTCCTCCTCCACTACTTCTCTTCTTCTCCCTCCCATACCATATCCAGCTATGTTTGCTGGCTCTTCATTCCTTTCATTTAGCAACTCACTGAAGTACTCCCTCCATCTTTCGACTCTCTCTTGCTTCTCGGCTAGCATTCTCCCATTCTTATCTTTCACACCCTTACTGTTTCCCTTGCTACCTTCCCTAACTTTCTTGACTTCTTTCCAGAACAGTTTCTTACTCTCCCTCCATTTTACACTCAGATTCCTTCCAAATTCCTCATCTACTCTTCTCTTACTTTCCTTCACTACTCTCTTCACCACCCTCTTACTCTCCACGTACCTCGCTCGTTTCCGTCTCTCGGAATCTTCATTCCCTCTACTACCCAACCACTCTCTATATGCTTTCTTCTTTTCTTCCACAGCTATTCTTACCTCTTCTGTCCACCATGCTGTACCTTTCACTCCCCTCCCTCTTCTCCTCACTCCACACACCTCCTCACATGCTGCACAGATCTCATCCTTAAACACCTTGCTCATCTCCTCCACTTCCTCCATAACTTCCAGGTCGAACCCACCTAGTCGTCTTTCCACTGCTCTCCTGTACTCCTCCCTGACTTCCTCCTCCTGCAACCTCTCCACCCTCCTCACCATTCCACCCTCCTCTCGCCTCCCTCCCGCTCTCCTCACCCACTTCTTTTGTATCCTAACCTTAGCTACCACTACATAATGATCAGACAGACCCCCTCCAATACCCCTATACACCCTAGCATCCATCACAGATTTCTTCATTCGTTCATCCACACATACATAATCAATCAATGACTTTCGTTCCACCACTGTCTTATCCTTCATCGTCAACATCCGTTTCCACGTGTACCTGTGGATCATTCTGTGTCGGAAGAAGGTGTTGGCTATCCACAGCCTCCTCCCCACACATACGTCCACAAGTGCACTACCATTCCCATTCACCTCTGATGGTACCCCCCACCCTCCCACCACTCCCTCAACTTTCCTATCACCCACCTTACCATTCATATCTCCAATCAGAAATATTCTTTCGTTCTTGTCAAACTTCTCCAGGCACGCCTCCACATTCATCCAGAACTCCTGAAGGAAGAGGATGATAACCTACTGAAAGCAATGGAGGAAATAGATAATAGAGGGAACAAATATAAGATTTTGATTGGAGATTTCAATTTGCCAAGGATCAACTGGGCAAATTTACTACTCCAGCGGGACAGTGTAGCCTGGAAGACAAGTTTATAGAGAAAGTGAGAGATTGTTTTTAACGCAACATATTACAGAGATGACAAGATATAGAGATGGGACGCAGGGGAGTGTACTTGATTTGATTTTTAGCAATGAGGAGGATATAGTGGAACATGTCAATGTGGATAGCCCTATAGGTCATAGTGACCATGCCTGTATAAGCTTTAGTTGCAATATTAAAACAGAGAGGGATAATAGAAGCAATAGAAAAATATACATGTATGATAGAGCAGATTATGAGCTGCTGAGACGGTGTTTGGACATTGACTGGGGGGAATACTTGAACGGTGAAGACGCTGAAGGAATGTGGAGGAAAATTAGAGTCAAACTGGAGAATGCTGTATCCAAAAGTGTACCCAGTAAGGGAATATAAGGATAACACAAAATTGAGGAAAAGAACGAACCCAGAATTGCCAATGAAAAGAAAGCTTTGGACATTGATTAGAAGAAAGAAACGATTGTGGGAAAGACTAAAATTGTTAAAAAAGAACAGGGGTCTAGTATAGAAGCTAAAGAAGTGGATCTGGAATGCAGACAAATAAACAATAAAATAAGGTGGGAGACAAGGAGGGGGGTGAAGGAGAGGGAGAGAGAGATTGCTAGAAATGTGAGGGATAATCCAAAAATATTCTGGAAGTACATTCAGGAAAAGTTAACAAGAAGAGTAGGGATCCCAGAGCTGGTATGGGGGTTGGATGATGGGAGTAGAGCGGAGACAGATAAGGAGAAAGCAGAGGTGCTGGGGAAATACTTTGGGGGGTACTAACTAGGGATGTACCGATGTATCGGTATCGGTGGTATCGGCCCTTTTTTAGAGTATCGGTATCGGCTGATTTTCTACCGATACTACCGATACCTAGAAGTAATTTGCTATGTCACATATCACTCGTTGAAGGAGTGAAGGTTGCTTGGTTCAGCAGTGATTGGTTGTTTTATAAATATGAAAAATATATATTTGTTGGAATCTTGGTAGGCCTACATATCTGATAACAATTACATTAAGTACCGTACATAATGTGTAATGTGTAGAAATAATCACTCTTATGTAATATATTCATTTATTAAATTTTAAATCCCTGCACGAGATGTTTCATTAAATCTATCATCTCGTTCTAGTTTTTAGTAACTTTTAAGTTTTTACCCATATACCGGTATACATAATACAAGTGTTGATTTTAGTAACATGTTACCTAAGTTTAATAACAAAGCTTATAAAGGAGAAAATTACATGATCATGGACAACAGTCTTACAGACTTTCCTGGTGCACAGGTATCGGTATCGGTATCGGTCAAAATTTTGGTATCGGTACATCCCTAGTACTAACAGTGGAGTCGGATGATGCAGTGCCTACTATTCCCATCAAACAGGCACCGGCACTAGAACTAATAGAGTTTTCCCATGCTAGAATAAGAAGGGCTATAGAAAAAATGAACAGAAGTAAGTCCCCGGAACCGGATGGGATACACCCAAGAATCATAAAGGAAGGAGGTGAGATGTTAGTAGAGCCATTGAAAATTTTATTTGAGGTATCGTTTAATACAGGACAAATCCCGATGGACTGGAGAGAGGTGAACATAACAGCTATATTTAAGAAGGGAAAGAGAAATGACCCAGGAAGTTATAGACCAGTCAGTTTGACAAGTGTTGTGTGTAAACTAATGGAAACGGTAATTAGAGAAGGAATAATGGAGCATATGAAATCAAACCAACTTTTCAGTGGGAGACATTTCGGATTCTTGCCGGGGAGGTCGACGGTACTACAGCTAATTAAGGTGGTAGATGATTGGATGCAAATTCTAGAGGATGGTGATGTAATAGACGTGGTATATTGCGATTTTATGAAGGCCTTCGATAAGGTCCCACATAAAAGGTTAATAGAGAAAGTTAGAAGCTATAATATAGGGGAGAAATGTGTGAAATGGATAGAAGCCTTCCTGAAAGATCGGAAACAGAGGGTACTGGTGAATGGAATAGGCTCGGGGTGGAGGGAAATTACAAGTGGGGTACCTCAGGGATCTGTGTTGGGACCACTACTGTTCGTTATATTTATCAACGACTTACCTGAAGTTATAACTAATGGAAGTGAGGTATACCTGTATGTGGATGACACTAAGCTATATAGAAGAGTGAGGAGTAAGGAAGATGTGGGTTTGCTTCAAGGAGATGTGGAGGGCATGAAGGGATGGTCTGAGCATTGGTTAATTGGTTCATCCAAAAAAATGCAAGTACATGCGGATTGGGACAAGCAAGATAGACAAGGTAGGATACAGTATGTATGAAGCGATGGAGTTAGTGAATGCAGAAAAGGATATAGGAGTAGTGATAGACAATAAGTTAAATTTCTCAGCACATTTAGCAGAAAAGATAAACAAAGCCAATAGAATTGTAGGGCTGATAAGGAGGACATTTGTGTCACTTGACGAAGAAATCTTCAGGAATCTCTATACAGCGCTGGTTAGGCCGCACCTGGAATATGCGAACCAGGTGTGGGCTTTATATATGGTAAAGGATATAGGAGCAGTGGAGAAAGTGCAGAGGAGAGCTAGCAAGCTAGTACCAACGTTGAAGAACGCGGGCTATGAGCAGAGGTTGAGGACACTGGGGCTTCCGACACTGGCATATAGGAGAAAGAGAGGGGATATGAAAGAGACTTTTAAGATAGTGTCAGGAATAGTATGATGAGGATGTGTGTGAAGGTATCTTCTTGATGCGGGAGGGAACAAGAACGAGAGGACACTCTAAGAAAATTTACAAAGAAAGAAATAGGCTTGAGAAGGCAAAGAACTCATTTTGTGATAGAGTGGTAAATGAGTGGAACGTATTGCCCCAGTATGTAGTCGATTCCGAATCAATAAGGGAGTTTGAAAGTAATCTTGATAAAGCATGGGGAAAACATGATTTGAAGTTGTTGTTGTTGTTCCCTAAGCTGCCTGGCCAAACAGCCCCGAGTCCCTGAGGAAGGCCATGGCCACGATCGGGCTTTCCCAGAGAGCTCTCATTGAGTGTAGATTGTGTTGTTGGCGTAAGTGGTTGTGTGAAATGCAGTCTTCTAAGATGTGTTTAATGGTATGGGGTGCTGTGTTACATCCCGGGCAGGCGTCGACAACGGAGTCATCCAGTCTCTTCTGATAGCTCAGGAGAGCTGGATGGTGTCCGCATCTCAGCCTGGCCAGGTGGACTCTGTCCTCGCGAGGAAGGGAGGATTCGGAAGGATGGATTTCGGGAGGTCGTGCATGCAGCTGCGTGTTGTCTGTGAGTGAGTGGATGGATCGGTGAGAGATATGAGTATGGATGTGCTTCTGGAAGTTGGTTCGGGGTGGGCAGGGAGGGAGAGAGGACAATAATTGTGTGTGATACCGTGTGCTGGGTGTTTGTTTTGATATTTCTTGGTGTCTGTGGGTGTGTTGCCATGTAGTTTAGTGGATGGTCTTGGTTCGTGGAGGCTGCTGCCAGGAATTGAGTGCCTCTCATGTCCAGATAGTCTTTGACTTTGAGGATTTTGGTTTCTTGATGTAGGTGATCTGTGGGTGCAGTAGCTGTGCAGCCTGTAATGATCTTCAGGGCTTTGTTTTGAATAGTCTGTAAGGTCTTATGATGTGTTTCAGCTAGGTTAGAATTTCCACAAGATTTGAAGTTTGATTATAAAGCAAAAATACAGAATAGTAAAAATTTTATGTCTGCTACCGCCGCCGCCGCCGCCAACACCGTGAACGACCGCAGCAGTGCAAGTACTGGTACTGAGCTGGATACACAGGCCTAGTTTGCCTTTTTCCAGAGGATCTACTGTAAGAAACTGTAAGAGTGTCGCCCAAGTGGCGACGCATGCGCAGATGGCAAAAAATTAAGTAACCTCCAGTTTCGACGCTACACTCCAAGAAAAACACATTTGAGCCCATTCTTAGCGTGCCTACAGCACGGATCATCTGTCTAGAACCACAGGTACCTTAAATAAGGCCCACAACTCCCCCAAAGGGGAGGCGACAGGCGTGGTAGGCACAAAAACAGAGCACCAGAAAAAGCGTGTTGTCAGTGAGTGTAGCGCGAAAAGGATCTAATGAACCCGGTCGGGTTGTGCGGTGGACCCTTGACAACGGCTTAACCCTTGTTTAGTGGGGCCCGCCTTAAGTCGGGCTAGAGAACCATGGACTATGTGGCGGGGCCCGACTTAAGTCTGTGTGCAATTTTTGAGCAATAATGGCTCTGAGAGAGAGAGACGAGCGATGGGAGGAGCGTAGGTCGGCTCATGACCGCTCGGCACGGGTCCCGCGCGACTACTGACGTTTACTCCACACACACCCACACTCACTGCCTCGCTACACAGGGAATTATGTAAGGAAATTACCGTATTTTAGGGATTTTGCACTCGTCTTGCACGATCGTTGCAAGAGAACCCGTGGTCGTAGAAGGATGGTTCTGGTGTCATTGGAAAGCTCAATTATCGCCCTTTCAGGGATACATAATTGTATTACGCTCTGGCTCTTGTTTATGCATGAAAAAGAGCACGGAAACAAGGTCGTTTAGGGTAAAACCACCTGCTTGCCAGGTAGTAGAAGTTACCGACCTAGCCGCTCTGTGAGTGTTAAGGAGCCAGATAGGATGGACAATGTTCTGCAATTTTCTCTTTTCTTTCTCATTAATATTTTCATTTTCCTTTAAAATAGTATCCTCAAAAGTGTGTACAACGTACCTAGTAGAGAGAGTAAGGTGCTTCTCTAGATGTTATCGATTTAATCGCGCTAGTGATTACGATAAGTGCCCGCTCCAGAGCGGAACGGAATTATACGATAAGTATATACTGTAGCTCTACGTTGGGAGACGTAGAGGCTACTACTAAATAGAAGGTTTTCCTTATTTGGTATTTGGGAAGCGTCAAACCTCCCAATTTAGTAGTAGCCTCTACGTCTCCAACGTAGAGCTAGAGTACCAAATTGGAGGTGGACATCCAAGCTGTAAATCAAAACTTTAGCCATTAGTGAAGAGATCAAGACCAAGAAAAGACAGACATAAACAAGAGAGTTTATTTAAAGAGTGTACTGACAGGTGCATATTAAGAAAATCAGTACAGTCATGTCAATTGCAATGGAGATCTTCGCCTAAGACAAAGAATGATGCATGTCATAAAGATGATTATGATCAACAGGATGCCCCCCCCCCCCCCCCCCCCCATTGTAAATACAGTATGAAAACCCAATGCTGGAAAGAGTAAATACATACACATGTAGTTTAGCATGGAGAGTGTGGGACACAATAATGATAAGTGACCAGCACGTAAGTATTTCCTAAGAGAATGAGGTATGAGGCATAGACATACCGAAGTACAGTGAAAAAGACTTAACATTAGAATAAAGCAATTTCTCAACCTAGGTAAGAAAACATAGAAAATGTAAACTTAAGAGTAGATTAACCCCTTAAATCCTAGGTAATAAGTGCATGTACTTCATAATACCCTCTTAACCCTCCCCCAAAATGGAAAGGAAAGGATAGGAGGAGAAACACAGACTGAAGGAACAGTACAGGTAATACGCCTATTGAACCCTTTGGCCCAATGCAACACAAGGACGACCCGGTCTGCCTGTGGACATGGACAGATAGGAGGAGACAAACATGTTGTGGGAAGACCACAGCCCTGTGTTGGAAATGTCAGCTAGTGAATGATTGTTTAGAAAACGAATCGTAGCAGCATACGATCGTATGTCGTGAGCCGACCCTTGAATGTAAGGATTGCTGGCACGAATAACCCGACACAGGCAAAGTCCCACAGCACGTATGTTGAGTCTCCTACCGGTCTTTGGTGCCACCCACGGTGCCACCCCCGACACCGGCCTGGCGGAGTGCACATACGTATGCAAAGCTTTCACCGGGCATAGCGTATGATGAACACGTCCTCGTTTTAAAGCCGGCACAACGAACGGCGTAAAAACGTGCGCCTCACGTTCATTCTTAGCAACAAATTGAACAGACGGAGCCAAAGTGACCGCCCCGAGGATAGGAGAAAATCGCAAGCAATTCTGGGCCCTAGACATGGCAGCCAACTCCGAGACTCTCTCTCCTGTAGCTACCATAAAGTGGGGTAATTTCGGACTTGGGTCATAACTTCGGACATCGGCGATAATAAGTAATTAGACATTGTCATTATATAATGGAAACGCTTTTTATTTTTATTTTTTTGTGGGGTCCGTTTAGAGAAATGGCAAAGGAAGAGCATGTAAAAGTCCTAGGGAACTGACATGAATAGAACATAATAATGAGTACAGTATATGTACACGAAAAAAATATTATACTGTATATGTGACGAAAATATGTAAATTTTTCGCTACCCTGCCAAACTTCTATCACCCTGAAGAAATTTGTTGGTATGAATGATGTTGTGACTGATATAATTTTGTAGTAACATTACCAGAGACAACATCCACCAAAAGAAATTTGTTACACTTGTATAACGCTCTAGCTAGAACACTATCATTTAACCGATAGTGTTTTAAAAAAAAAACATGGTAACTTTCGAACAAAACAATCGTTTGTTATTATTTGCCCTATGAAAATCATTAATAATACTTGTACATCATTAACATGGTGGTAAAAGATCAAATAATCATTCTCTGAGTCCAAAAACCCATAAAAATATGATACTATGCTAACCGATTTATGTATTTCGGATAATTCTATATATCGCCCGACGCCGTGATCCCCGAAGGGGTGGCCACGAACGAACCGCCCCCATGCACCTCTGTCCCCAGTCAGTCGACGCCCCTCCTCCCAACCAGCACCGCCTTCGTTCATGTAGTTCCTCACTCCATCCTTCCACCTCATATTCGGTCTACCTCTCCCCCTCTGTCCCTCCACCTCGCTCTCGTACACCCTCTTAGTCATTCTCTCGCTTTCCATACGTTCCATATGGCCGAACCATCTCAAGTTGTTCCTTTTCACACTTTCCAGCACATCTACCTCCACACCACACCTCCTTCTTACTTCCTCATTAGTCTGTCTATCCCTCCATGTAACTCCGCACGCACTCCTTAAGTAATTCATTTCCACTGCTCTCACTCTTGGTCTGAGTCTCTCAACCAACGTCCATGCTTCGCTTCCGTAAGTCAGTGTCGGGATTACCACACTGTCATGCAAGGACTTCTTCACTTCCATACTGACCACCCTATTTCTTGTTACTGCTTTTAGCGTTCCTACAACCCTCTTCCCCTGTTGTACCCTCTCCCGCATATATAATATATATGCGGATATATAATATATATAAATTAGGAGAGGCATATATCTTGTCCAAAAAATGTTTTATCTGCCGAAAGAAACACTAACAAATACGTTATACTGTACCTATAAAAATGTACAAATTCATAAAAGTGTATATGCAGTGATATATTATACATACCTATATATTTTCACTAGGCCTATTTAATTTTCGAGTTATTGATTTGACAGCATTGGTTATTTTTCCTGCTCAATATTTTCTAGGAGTGAGCTCAATGCCTAACGAGAACAGATCCAAACAGAATATATGTTAAACATCGTATATATCCCCCTCTTATACTGATTATACAGGCCTAAAAGTATTGACTGTGCATTTTCCACTATAACATCGGACAGGAATAAGCAGCAATAATAAAATATTCATATAAAATAGTAGGAGCCGAAAAATTAATGAAATAAGGCCACGAAAGTACGTCCGAAGTTATCCCAGCTTTCTTGGCAACCATTTTCCATAAGAAAAACAGTATGTCCGAAGTTATCCATACATGTCCGAAGTTATCAACTTTTCAAGCAAACTTCGGACATCATTTAGGATAAGGATAGCTCTCTTCTTTATGAGGGATAATTATAGGAGGCTTCCTGGATTACGGCGCACTATCACCATACATCACTTGACCTAGTTAAATTTCTATAATGTGTTTACACTCAGGAGAAATTGTTAAAAAACATTGAAAAATTTCCGAAGTTACCGCATTTTACGGTAACGCAAGAAGAAACAATGTCTTCAAGTAAGTGCTCAGGTGTTGGGTTGGTAGTGTAAGTGGGTGTAGATAGGAGTTTGAGCGCTTCCGCCAGAGACCACTGAGGGGGAATCTGACGCGGGGGTGGCCTTAGCCGAAAACAGGCTTTCCAGCTCGCGCTGAGGGACGGCCAACCCTGTTAAGGGGAGCGTCCGGCTCATACTCGTAATAGTGCTCAAAACGGCAATATTGCGCAACCCGATATATGGCATCATCACCCATCCCTCTGTCTTCAGTTAAAATCCTGAGGCAATATTCCGTCTGGAAGCATGTTATTTCTGGGCTAGTTTAACCCTCCGACCCCGGCTAGGGAATATCGTAACTGTACTCTGTGTCCGGGGGTTTTCAGGAATTTTGGTACAAGTTGACTCACATGTTACTCCTGAAATACATTACACAAAGTTATAAAAAAAACAGAAAAATGTAGCACAAACCTTCATGTGTAGAATGCCGTTGAGTAGAGGTCTCTAGCCCAAGTGATTGCATAATGGTGAGCGCGGGAAGTGGAGTGATTTTTATGCGTGAAAATCATCCCGCGTTCGGATGCGTCGCCTCGGCCCAGGCCGCGGCTTGTCGCGCCAAACTTTTTACCTCCCGGAGGCGATTTTATGTATTGATAGTGATGTTATTATAGTTATTTGGAGTCCAATTATATAAAATATGTGTATTAGGCTATCATTGTCACTAATATTTCACATTTTCACTCGATACCGTAGTTTTTATGAGTAATTGAGGTAGGTTATTGTTATATTAGGCACTGATTATTCGTTATCACAGGTGTTTATTATACTTTGGCCATCAAATCTTAGGTCTTGTGTCACTTTCACTTTGACAAATATGCTTTAGAGAGTGTCACTGTCACTGATAATGCTCATTTTCACTTGATACGGTACATTTTATTAGTAATTGAGGTAGGTTATTGTTATATTAGGCACTGATTATTCGTTATCACAGGTGTTTATTATACTTTGGCCATCTAATATTAGTTCGTGTGTCACTTTCACTTTGGTAAATATGCTTGAGAGAGTGTCACTTTCACTGATAATGCTCATTTTCACTTGATACGGTACATTTTATTAGTAATTGAGGTAGGTTATTGTTATATTAGGCACTGATTATTCGTTATCACAGGTGTTTATTATACTTTGGCCATCTAATATTATGTCATGTGTCACTTTCACTTAGTTATATGCTTTGTAAACGTTTTATATACAATTTATTGTGTCTTTTTTTCACTTATTTATATATGTTTTCATAATACATGACTTTTTTATCACAATACACCTGTACATTGTTTTATTTCCACTTGTTGCCTATATACATACATATTGTCAGTCTTTGGTACTTTCACTATGATTATTAGTTAGTACTCCTGCTTGCTGTGGTATTCAGCAAAGCACGGTATAGCACATAGTGACAGCCGGCACTCCACACACTGCATGGTGGTCTTTTTCTGCTTCCTCGGCCTCACCTGGCTGTTCCAGCAGACATGGCACCGCCTTCTGCTAATGGTGACTCCATCTCGTTCCAGAGGCAGGTAACCGAGCTTGTGCACACTTACAAACTGTGCACCCTGCATGCGGTCCTGAACGGGGCGCCCAGGTTGTGCCACTGCCCTCTGTGGCATAGCATACCTGTCCAGGAGCTCCACCAACCTGGATTTGGTAATGCTTATTTGTCTCTTTTATGACAAAGTCAGTAACCTCCTTATCAAAAAAAGCCTCAAAAAGCTCATGTGGTCGAGCATTGGGGCCTGCAGGAAAACTTGGGGTAACTCCTGGAGCATCCTGTACCTCATCAAAAGGGGTTACATCAGGGTCAATGACTTCATCAGCAGCCACATCCTGCCAGTTGAAAACATAAAATCCGTCCTTCTGGCGACGCTGACGAGGAGCTACAGCGGGGGCAGCACGCCCACGAACTTTGGCGGCGCGAACCCTAGGGCGGCCAGGAGCGCGACGGCGCCCAGGCCCAGCCCGGCGGCCAGCCAGGCGGCCAGGGCGGCCAGGAGCACGACGGCCCTGGGCAAAGCGTCTGGGTTGAGGGTCGTCGATGTCCATAAATTCGTCATCGTCGTTGTCGTCAGAGCCGTCATCTTGCCCTGACGGTGGACCCAGGTAATCATGGCCAGAGTCGTCTGTGAGGTGCCCTTCATCTTCAGAGCCCCCCTCATACTCTTGCGGGGAACGAATGATGCGTGGGCGGCGTGTAGGTCGGCGAGGTGGGGAAGGAGTGGGAGGTGAGGCTCTGTCATCTTCATACAGAGGTTCGGGGCTCCTTGGCCTACGACGAGTCTTAGACAGCACTGGTTCAGTGTCTGTAGGTGCAGGTATGGATGCGAGGTCAAACACATCATCAGGAACCTCTGTTGTAGGCTGGAGAGGTGGGGTGGACCCTGGGGAAACTTGCGGGGGCGTATGGCTGGGAGCGGCAGGGGTGGAAGCCGCAGGGGTGGAAGCCGCGGGAGCCTCGAACAAAGAGCGCCTACTTGTAGCTCCTTTTTTGACATATTTTCTCCCTTTTCCCTTTTCTTTAGTAGTATGTCTCCTCTCGGGGGAAATAGGGGGTAAATAGGCCGAAAGTGGGGGTTCCTCAACCCTAGGCAGTGCTGGTGGTGGTGGGGAAGAATGGCGGGAGCCTGGGGCAACTTGGGTGGCGTGGGTAGATAAGGAAGACAATGGCGGGTCAACCTCGGCCTCACGCGCAGCCTCACTGGCACCCTCACGCACTGCTCCCTCACCAACTTTTAGGGCCTCTTTCCTGGCTGCCGCGGCCGCCTTCTTGAGAACTTGTTTCTTATAGAAACGTATCTTGAATGGGGATTTAGCTGGCGAAGGGCTAGGTGTCGTGTCACTCAACCTAAACTTGGCAGTCGACCTAGTGCTGTCCCATTCGCTCACTCTCACTAGACTCTCATCACCTTGCACAACTATGTCACGTTCAGTACTATCATCACTTTCATCGTCATGCTCAAATCCAAGAAAAAGCGCGTCTCTTTCACGGATTTCTTCTATATCGTCAAAATCTTCACTATAGTGAGACTCGTAAGACTCGGAGCTATCACTGCCCAAGTCATCACCACTTTTTTTGCCTTCACCACGTTCATAACTCCTCAAAGCTATTTCAATACCTCCGGGAGTCAACGCATCTTGTGCGTGCATTTGCGTTAGGGCGCGACGAACATGGGCAGGCGTCGAAGGGAGTGTGGAATCGGACACAAGGGAATCACTTTTTGGGCTAGTATCCATGTTGGCGGCAGGGTAGAGACTGGCGTACATGCTGTCTGGTAGCGACGCCTGGTGACCACGGAGCAAAATTTTTACGCGCGCCATTCGAAAAGCACTCACGCAAGCAATGGTACAGTGTTGTACCACCCGGGTTCCTCGGGCCAAACCAAAATGGTACAGTGTTGTACCACCCGGGTTCGAAGGGTTAAAGTTTTCGCGGGTCGCGCAGACGCTTAGAAAATGCATTATGGGTTTCGGATCTGCAAAACAAAAAAACTAAAACCATGAATTTTTGGTGAAAATATGACGTTCTTAGATATTTTGCCTAACAGTATCTGGTACTCAACCCGGGTAACAACGAAGGGTGTGGTGGTGGTGGAGGAGAAAGAGCAGTGTGGTCCAAGCCGCGAGAGAGGTAGGGTGCGGCTGGCCGGCTGGCTTGCAACAGCTCTCGTGCCTTAGTACCTCACGTAAGAAAGTTCACTTGTCGGCGCAATTCTGACGTAACCAAACATGCTACAACAATGTTTCTGGTGTCATTGGAAAGGGCATGAAATTCTCTACAACTCCACGTCGCCATTTGTTTTTATTTCTTTCCCATTTAGACACACAACCCCGAGACATTTGTCACCTAATTTGTACCTAATTTGTACCTAATTGTAAATGCCCTAATTCTACAATTAGATACAAAATGGAAAAAGTATCAACGTACAATTGAAACTACACCTATTGTTAGTACCCCCAATGCATTAAAACAATCAAGCAACAACATTTAAATGAGATTTTGATTTTACAAAAAGTCATAAATTTACACACCTAACTCAAAAAATAATTGTCCTAGAGAATTAAAATTTTGGAAATTTCTTAGTTGTTAGGTCCCCTATACGTGTACAAAATCTTATGAAATACAGACAAAATCCACTGACACGTTCTAGAGTAAAGCCGGATGCTCCCCTTAAGCGCTCAAAAGGCTCCCGTATGGCAGACAGGTGATTCCTAAGGGTGTTGTACATGTTGTGACGGGATTCAAACAAGAAGTTAAGGTAGTGAAACACCAATGCAACTGATGGAACTGTTTGGTCAGTGTCATTAATCTATTTAGTGAAACTATTCCAGTGAGACTCGTAAGTCTTTCATGTAGCCTTTGTCCAATGCAGATTAAACTTGTCTGTCAAGAGTCTTCCAAATTTTGGGAGCCTCTCAAACATCCACGAGAATTGCCCGGCGCAACCGCAGCCGCTCCAAGGACGCGTGCCCCCAGGGAGGGGGCAGGGGATAGTTGTGGCGGTTTGGCTCCCGGAAACTGCTCCCCACGGTCGGCAGCTTGCTGTCCTCCACTGTCGGTGATCTTGTCCCCGACGGGAGGGTCGGCAGCCATCCATGGTCGGCAGTTCCGGGAGGTAGTCCCACGGCGTAGACGCAGCCACTCCAGGACGACATAACACTCACAAGCACTCAGCTAGGATGTGTCAGGGGGAGTTTGCTGAAATGGATGGAGAGCTATTTAACAGATAGGGAAATGAGGACCAACATTAGAGGAACTCGCTCATCGTGGCGGAAAGTTGAGAGTGGTGTGCCGCAGGGATCTGTGTTGGCACCTCTCATGTTCCTTATGTACGTGAATGACCTGCCGATAGGCATAAACTCCTACATGTCAATGTTTGCAGATGACGTAAAAATTATGAGACAAATAACAAATAAAAGTAGTTGTGAGGAGCTGCAAGGGGATTTAGATATAATATACGAATGGAGCACCAAGTGGAAAATGAAATTTAATATAAGTAAATGCCATGTGTTAAATATGGGAAGAAGTGTGAATAGACCAAATTGGGAGTACAGGATGGGAGATAATATAATTAGCAAGGCCAAAAAAGAAAAGGATTTAGGGTTGATTATACAAGATAATTTGTCGCCAGAGAAACATATTAACAAGCTCTTTAGCGGAATGTATGCAATGGCTGGGAATATGAAAGTTGCTCTGAACTACTTGGATGAGACCATGGTAGTGAAAATTATGAAGAGTATGATTAGACCAAGATTGGAGTATGCAGCAGTGGTGTGGTCCCCGCATCTAAAGAAGCATATTCACAAGTTAGAAAGAATCCAGAGAGCAGTTACTAGATTGGTTCCAAGTCTCAGAGAGCTGCCATATGAAGGGAGGCTAGACAAATTAAATCTACCGAGTCTAAAAGAGAGGAGAGAGAGGGGAGACATGATAATGATGTACAAATGCACCCGGGGGCTGGAGAGGCTGGATAGGGAGGATATATTAATTATGGATACAGGAGTAACTAGAGGCCACAGCTACAAAGTAAAAAGACCTACCTGCAAGAACGATATCAGGAAGTTTAGCTTCCCCTATAGATGTATTGACAAATGGAATGGGCTGGAGGAGGAGGTGGTAGGGGCAAGGAATATCCATATTTTCAAGAAAAAATTGGATAAAAAGTAGACTGAGAGACGGGACAACACGAGCTTAGCTCAACTCCTGTAAACTACAATTAGGTAAATACAATTAGGCAATTAGGTAAATACCAAGGGAAAGGGTAAAAAGCGGAGTGCCTCAAGGATCGGTGTTGGCCCCAATCATGTTTTTGGTTTTCATCAACGACCTTCAAATGGGAATAGGCTCATAATACATGTACAGTATGTCTATGTTTGCTGATGATGCAAAATTAACCTCTGAAGTGCGCACGGGGGTAAATGAAAACGTCCCCCTGTGCTGACGTATTTGAGGTTTTTCGTCACTAAAATATTCATTGTACCATTAATAGCATTAATAATTATCCATATGCGCCTATTATGGGTTGATTATAAAGGTATTAACCTGAAACAACAATAAAACGAGTGAAAACAGCGTTTGGATGGTCAAAATCGGAGATATAGCCCGCGAGTTGTATAATCTATGGGTGAGGCAAACTCCTTTCCCGCCAATTTCCCCCAAGGCCACTGAGACACAGTCGATCGATACTCTCTCTCTCTCTCTTGCACTCGATGGCCATCAGTGATGACAACACCCTGCTTGCAACTCGCTAATGTTAGCACGAAAATATACCTCAGAATAAGGGAATAATAGGGAAAATAGGTGATAACTGAGGAATAGGAGGAAAGTGGGGAAGGAGGGGAGGTAGAGGACTGAGATTTTGCATGGCCCAGGGGCCAAAAAAAAAAAAAAATAAAATTTTTTTTTTTTTTTTCGATGTAAAAAGTTGATTTTTAGTTTTACTTACTCCAGAGAGTCTTCCCGCAGTCCGCCGGCCGAACTCTAAAGAGTCTTCCCGCAGTTCCCGGGTTAATGAAGCATATTACAAGTAGGAGTAGTTGTGAAGAATTACAGAGAGACCTAGATAAATTATATGAGTGGAGTCAAACTTGGAAAATGGAATTCAACACGAGTAAGTGTCAGGTTCTTGAGATGGGAAAACGTAAATATAGACCTTCTTGGGAATATAAAATAGGAGATGAAATAATTAGTAAAGCTGGGAAAGCAAAAGACCTAGGGGTAGTTATGGCAGATAGCTTGTCACCTGAACAGCATATAAATAAAATAACTGGTGAAACCTATGCAGTGTTGACTAACATGAGAATATCTCTAATTATTTAGATGAAGAGATGTTAGCAAAAATAATAGGGACAATAATACGACCAAGACTGGAGTATGCAGCAGTGGTGTGGTCTCCACAACTTATAAAACATAATAAAAAACTGGAAAGAGTTCAGAGAGTTGCCACTAAGATGATAGCTAGCCTTAGAGACCTGCCATATGAGGAGAGATTGGAGAGGCTAAAGCTGCCTATGCTGAGGGAGAGGAGAGAGAGAGGTGACATGATCATGATGTTTAAGTGTGTGAAGGGTTTTGAGAAGATCGATACGGGAGATTTTGTGGTGAGGGACGAGGGAAGAACCAGGGGTCATGAATGTAAGTTGAGGAAAGTTGTATGTAAGTCTGATGTAAGAAAGTTCAGCTTCCTGTATAGAAGCATTGATTGTTGGAATAAGTTGGATGGGGAGGTGGTGGGAGCAAGAAATATCCAAACTTTTAAAGCAAATTGGATAAATGTAGAGAGAGAGACAGGACAACACGAGCTTAGGCTCAAATCCTGTATACTACAATTAGGTGAGTACAATTAGGTGAGTACAGCAACAAGACTCCTTCAAGACTATCTCGACACATTACATGAATGGTGCACTACAAACAGACTCAATTTAGCCCCAGCTAAATCCACTGCAACCCTCCTCACAAGCTGGACAGGAGAGCACGATTACGTCCCGGGACTCAACATACACAACACACTCCTAACACACACACACACACAAAATCCTAGGAGTAACATACGACACCCAAATGACATTCAAACAGCACACAACAAACACAAAAAAGAAGCTGACACCCAGACTTAACGCCCTCAGATCACTTGCCCACACAAAATTTGGACACAACAAAGAAACCATCACCACAGTCTACAAACAATACATAAGATCAGTTATGGAATACGCAAGCCCGGCCTGGGCTTCTAACCTAGCTGAAACACATCATAAGACCTTACAGACTATTCAAAATAAAGCCCTGAAAATCAACACAGGATGCACAGCTACGACACCCACAGATCACCTACATCAAGAAACCAAAGTCCTCAAAGTCAAAGATCATCTAGACATGAGAGGCACACAATTCCTGGCAGCAGCCTCCACAAATCAACACCACCCACTACACTACATGGCAACACACCCACAGACACCAAGAAATATCAAAACAACACCCAGCACACGCTATCACACACAAATACTGCCTTCTCTCCCTCCCTGCCCACCCCAAACCAACTTCTGGAAGCACATCCATACTCATATTACTCGCCGTTCCATCCACTCACTCATAGACAACACGCAGCTGCAAGCACGACCTCCCGAAATCCATCCTTCTGAATCCTCCCTTCCTCGCGAGGACAGAGTCCACCTGTCCAGGCTGAGATGCGGACACCATCCAGCTCTTCTGAGCTATCAGAAGAGACTGGATGACTCCGTCGTCGACACCTGCCCGGGTTGTAACGCAGCACCCCATACCATTAAACACATCATAGAAGACTGCATTTCACACAACCACTTACGCCAACAACACAATTTACACTCTTTGAGAGCTCTGTGGGAAAGCCCGACCGTGGCCATGGCCTTCCTTAAGGACTCGGGGCTGTTCGGCCAGGCAGCTTAGGGAACAACAACAACAACAACAGCAACAAAAAACATCCACGATGCGAATGCCAACGAGGTCCCTAGGTCTCCAATCGACCCCAAGTGGAAGTCTGAGATCGACAGGGGAACGGGACTCGGGCACCATCGCTTCAGCTGAGCGTACCAGGCTTGCGCCGGCCAGAGGGGCGCGACCAACCAAACCCTGCCTCGGTACTCTCTCAGCCTGTGGAGGACTTTGCACATTAAAAGTGCGTCTGGTGGTGGAAACACGTATATTGACTGCCACCTGTTCCAGTCCTCGCTGAACGCATCCGGCATCCCCGCTGGAGTGCGAGTCCAGCGGGTCAGGAACACAGGCAACTTGTTCGTCTCGTGGGAGGCGAACAAGTCTACCTGCGGAACACCCCAGGAAGCGGCTAGGTCATCGAATACGTTCTGTTTGAAAGACCATTCTACCTAGGTGCTCTGTCCCCTTCACAGAGCATCCGCCCAAAGATTGGCAGTCCCGGGCAGGTAAGTCGCATGCAGAGTGATGCTGTAAGTGTCGGCCCGATAAAACTATTTCTCCGCCAGGTCCTGTAGAACTGCGAACCTGGAGGAGCCCTGCTTCTGAATGCAATGAACCGCCGTCATGTTGTCCATCCTGAAGGCTATCGACTTGCCTGTGAGGGCCCGTCCATGATCCTCCAGGAAGAACAACAGGACTAACAGTTCCAAGAAATTGATGTGTAAATGTGTGAGACCTGACCACCTGCCCTGATGTTGATGACCTATGTTGGATTGGTAGCCCCACCCCACTTCGCTCGACGCATCGGTATCTACCCAGATCGGCGGCGGCGGAGCAGTCCAGGGCACAGCATTTGTGAGCGTGCCCCGAGCGACCCAGTGTGTTAATCTCAAATGGATCGAGCGCGGAATCGGCCAAAGCCGATGTGGAGGCAGTAGCGGAAAAGCTCTGTTGCCCAGCAGTATGAGGCGCTTTAGCCTGAGCCGCCCTAAGGGAATGGTCAGTGACGCCCAATTGAGGGACCCGACGAGTGAGTCCCACAGTTTCCTTGTAATGGAGACCGAGTGCAAAGCGGCAAAAAGCTTCCTGCGAAGTTTTGCCGCATTCACCCGACTCTGTCTGACTGTCGCGCTCGCCATATCCCAGTCTAGGCCTACCCACGTCACTTCTTGCGACGGAGTCAGGCACGACTTGGGTACGTTGACTTTGAATCCCAAACGAGTGATGTGTTGTATTACTTGTAATGTGTCCCTTACACAGTGTGTTGGAGAGTCTGCGGAGATGAGCCAATCGTCCAAGTAAAACAGGATCTGAATCCCCTGGCGGAGCAGGGTATCCAAAGACTGTTTGACGAGTTTCGTAAAGACCCGCGGTGCGATATTGAGGCCGAACGGCAATCTGTCGAACGTGAACACCCGCTCGTGCGACTAAAGCGCCAGATAACCCTGGAACCGAGGGGCTATAGGCACATGCCAGTAAGCGTCCTTGAGATCCAGGGTCACCACCCAAGAACCGGGCCGGTGCGCCAGCCGCACTTGACTGATGGTGAGCATCCGAAATCGGGTGTTCACGATATGTTGGTTTAAGCAGGACAGATCTACCACCGGTCTCATCGCATCGCAGTCCTTCTTGGGGACCAGAAATACATGTGATACGAAGACACGTTGCTGCGACGTGACCTCCCAAATTATCCCACCCTCGTGCATGGACTGAATCACTTTGGCCACGTCTTGAGACACTGGTCGATGTCGGGGGGGCCGCCTGAGGGAAGGTCTTGACCGCCACCTCCAGGACAGACCCCGCTTCACTACCTGACGTGCCCACGATCGGCGGGGCCATTGCCGATAGTGGGGACGAAAGAACCCGGTATGAGCGCCTTGTGTTAAGCTCATCACTGATTCGGCGAGACGGTCGGGAGAGGGAAGAGGGGACAGTCCAGGAGGCACTACGTGTTTTTTGACACGGAGCGCTCCCCAGACCTGTCGTGGAGGGACTGGCCCCCACGACTAACCCCCCCCCTGGTTCCCGCCGCCGCCTCCGAAACGGGCGACGAGCATTCTGCGCCGGCCTAGTTTGCCCCAGCCTCTGGTCGAACCGCCGAGAGGAAGCCTCAATGCTCAGTTGCGTGGAAGAACGAGGCGGTGAGCGACGACCGTAGGGTCGCTGCGATCGGCCTCCCACCACCTTGGGTTTCCCAGCACTCCAAGACGGGCGTCCCCGCGACGGTCCGGCCTTCCCCCCCCGACTGAAGGAGGAAGTGGCTGCTGAGGGCTTCGATGCCCCTTTCCGCAGGGACGCAAAGCGCTCCGCAGCTGCACTGAGGTAGGCCTCCTGCCACGCCCCATCCGAGAAAAGACCCTCCATCGCGACCTCAGAGCACAGGAGCTTCGTCCGAACTTCGGAGGGGGCCTTCTTGCAGAATGACACCTGAAGAGACTGACGACAGCAAGCAGCCTCATGGATGGCATGGCGAAGGTCCCCCACGGACTTCAGAGTCATCTGCCAGTGGGCGCGCCGCAAGTGCTCCCCTCCCTGCCGCAGATCACCAGCAGGCTGGGCTTCATTAAGTCGCAGATGAAGCCAAGCGAGCTGAAACTGCACCAAGAGGGTAGAGAGCATCCGAGCAGCGCGCTGTCGAAGCCGGTGATCTCGCTCGAGGGCACTCTTATCAGGGGGCGTGAAGAAGGGATCAGACATCCTATCAAAAGAAACCCTAGGGGCATTCAGCCAAGACCAATACTTGGCAGGGATCCCCGACGATGATAGGACTAACCCCGACATGAAGGTAGGTTCCATAGGTGGAACAGGAGAAGAACCTTCCGCGGACCGCACACCGAAGTCCACCCCCTCCGCCAGCCACGACTCCCAAGGTCCCTCCTCAAGAAGTGGGAGTTCCAGACACAGGGCTCCCTCCTGGTCCCGGACACTCTTGAACAGAGGGATCCCCGCAATGGCCGACAGAGCGGGGGCATTGATATGGATGTCCTGTCGGGAGTAGTCCGACCATAGTTTGGTCGAACCAGTGGGGGACACCTTCGGAAGGTACGTGAAGTACTGCAAGTCGAACCGTCCCGGGTGAGCCCGGATGTCCACCTCTGGCACGAGTCCATCCGGAGCCAATGCCCTGAATTGACCTTTGGCATTGACCTGCACTGTCCAAGTTGAAGCCACAGGACGCTCCCCCTGTGGGTGCAGGACCGCATGCTCCGGATGTGAGGCTGTCACGTTCCTCCACGCCGAAGGTTCCCCATAAAGGGCAGGAAACCTTCGTTTAGGGATCTTAACCCTCCGACCCCGGCTATATATTATATATATATTCCTCGAAATCCGGGTGTTTTGGCCGAAAAACGTCTAGGCTAGGCTACCGTATATTCGTTAATCAGACTGCTTCCCGCATTCCCGCGCATCCCCAAGCGTAGCTGTGTTATTTACCTGTAAAATGGCCTTAAGTAGAGCTCTCTAAGTCAACTGGGTGAGCTGTGATGATGATTTCATTGGAGATAACTTTATGGCCAAACCAGCCACTTTACACCACTTTTCGATACTGAACAACAACATACAGGCACACACGAACAAGCGACGCTCTCCTTCTTGTGGCCGGAGATGCGGAGCGTCGGTCCAGCCGGCTGTTGTTTACATGCGTCGGACCGACGCCTCGCACACGAAGCTCACAGGCTTTCAAGCAATGGTACAATGTTGTACCACCCGGGTTCCTGGGGCCAAAAAAAAATGGTACACGTGTGTACCAACCGGGTTTGAAGGGTTAAAGCGCCCCAAAGAAGGAACGCTGACGGGCTGACCAACCAACCCCAGCCCGCTCCCAGGCAGCACGACAAGAGATGCCGCGGCAGCCTGAGAAGGGGCAGGGGGAGGATCACGCGGAGCAGCAACCACAGGGTGAGCGGGCGCTGTAGGCAGGTGTTCCTCCAAATGTGGGAGAGGAGTAACTACAGGTACGACCGGAGGGATAGGTGACGGCCGTACCACAGTCTCTGCGAGACGAGCAAGTGTTTCCTGAATGGAGGTAAACTGTTTAGCGTGTTCCTCCCTCAGGGCGGCAAACTCCTCTTGAGCCTTGACTTGCTCTTCCCGCAGGGCGTCGAACAGTTCTGTGTTCGCATCCTGGGCCAGGCCCTGCTCTTCACGCAGGGCGGCAATGTCCTGCAGCCACGCAGGGTCTTTGGCTTCCGAAGGAGACGATGAAAAGGATCGAAGGCGGCGACGGCGTCCAACCCATGTGCGAGGCGTGTAGGAGGGAGAGCGACGAGGAGAGTCCTCGTCCACAGCCCCATCCTCCTCCTCCCAAGCATCCACCCCAGGGTCCACAGTGCCCTCAGCTACCCCTTCCTTGTCCGACCACACATCGTCCCCACGGTCACCATGCTCAACTTCCTGTGGACGTCTGAAAGGGGACGCCAATGGCGACACGTCCCGACCGGCAGTAGTTGGAGAAGGCTGGCCACAGGTGAAAGCAGGGTCGACATTGGAAGCAGACGGATGTGATGAGGGGGAAGAATGTTCAGACGGTGGGACCGATTGGAAGAGGGAAGCAGCACGAGGCGGAGGAGTGGACAGGGCCACCAGGGGCACAGGCGTTGAAGGGCGAAGGGTCTCCCCGGTCTTCACGACCTCAATTTCTTTGATGAGGTCATGGGTCGTACGGCGAGAACGGTGGCGTCACGACAGGAGGCAAGGCGGTAACAGCAGGTTCTCGCCGCTTCGCCCTGAAGGTCGTACTGCCCCTGTCCTGGCTGTGGGAGACAGGACGTCGAGGCGGTGAGTGGGACTTCAGGCGACGAGGCGATGTTGAGCGGGACCTGCGACGCTTCTTCCTCCTTCCAGTGTCAGCAGATGCCGGCGAGAGAGCTGAAGCAGGCACTTGAGTCAGGGCGGCCTGGCGCCCAGCCGGCGAGGACAGAGGGAGGTCCAGCAGTAACCGCACACCTTC
The DNA here is from genome assembly GCA_037953745.1 of Lithodes maja. Classification (NCBI taxonomy): domain Eukaryota; kingdom Metazoa; phylum Arthropoda; class Malacostraca; order Decapoda; family Lithodidae; genus Lithodes; species Lithodes maja. Next base: position 138,540 of record JBAKBP010002917.1, read on the forward strand.
GTCCATGAAGCAAAGGATCCGATGGAGGGATTCCCTGATATAGAGGGAAAGGGACTTCCAAGTGGCACAGAGGCGGGACTTGGGCATAGTAGCCTCTGGCGACATAGGGCGAGACTCCAGGGTCAGGAGGTTCACCAGACACGGCCCACATCGACGAGGGTTAAAGCCGTCCCTGTGGTAGCAGGCCACATGGATACAGCATTCAGCATGGCCGCCTCTCAAGGCCCGCTTCCCACACCCCGTGCGTGAGCAGGCAGAACGGGACATAACCACTATACCCGGAAAGAAAAACCCTGTTAGCTTATAAGTAGACAAAAAACCTACAGTAGGACAGGGTTAGGCAGTATTCCAAGTACAGTATGTACTCCATTCATGACACACAGATATAAGGCAGGAATCATAGCAAGCAAGGTTAGCATGCACAAAAACCCCTAGGTATCCCCATGAAAAACTACAGGCACAAGGACAGAAAGTCGCCACACAGCGCAAACTAGACCTTGAGACTGGAGCACCTTCCCAGTGAAGGAGAGACCCCCCCCCTCCTTCCCCCTAATGGAAGGTAAGCAAAAGGCCCCACCAATATGGGCCTAGCAGTACATAGGTGAACCTACAAAAAGTTCCAGTGAAACCCCACACACTAGGTCAGAGTAGACCAAGAGCCAGGCTCACTTCCCATGAAAGTATTGCATTTCCCCCCCAAAAAAGGAGGGAATAATACCTGGAGGCCTTTAGGCACCGATGAAGAAGTGGAGAAGTGCAGCAGCAGTGACGTCACCAGTCCGCTCCCAGAGCGGGAGATTTCCGCTCTGAGCGGGGCGGGAATGTCTGCTCCCAGAGGGGGAATGTCCACTCTCAGTGCGGGAAGGTCCAACGGGCGGGGCAGGAATGTCCGTTCCCCGGGTGGAATCGTCCAAGAGCGGAGCGGGGGGCACCGTCTGAGTAAGAAAAACAGAAGAGCGTGAACACCCAGCCAACTAGCCTCTGGCATGGAGGCAGTAAAAGCATCCCGCTCCGCTCTGGGAGCGGGGAATCCCATTCCCAGAGCGGAGCGGGGGTTGTGAGGCCGCTCCCAGTGCGGAGCGGTCCATAGTCTAGGCCTCAGGCACACCGGGGGAAGGTGTCGGGCAGTTACTTACAGCAGACGTGGGAGCGTCTGTGTAAAGGGTTTAGCATTTAGCATCAGCACAACCAGTATGTCAGACGGCAGTGACCAGTGGGGAGCGGCCAAATCAATCAGAGGATCACTGAAGACCACTAAATAAGCGGGGACTTTGGAGTTTAGCAGACGATTCCAGATGAGGAACGCTGACACTGTTGCCAACTCAAAAAGTACCAAGATGATGGTTTCACAGTCCCTAGATTTTCAAGAGCCGTGCATGAGATGCTGGACTGATCTAGTAACAGTGTGAATAGCAAGAACTCCCATCAACTCAGGCTAGGCCACAAATAAGTCAGCATTGTGTCAACTGACTGAGAATCATGGCTCCAACCAGGCCCTTATACACCGGGGTAAGGTTTGGGCTAGGAAAAGGACCTCAATTGGGAATTAGCCCTATGAGTCGGCCAGACGAAAGAGCGATCAGGGGTGGGAGCCCCCCACTCAGACATCAAGGAGGCCTAGCCAAGAAACTCAGACAGCCAGACACGAATTACAAGTCGTGAAATTATGAGCAACAACTAATGCAGTGACAAAAAGAAAATAGAAATAGAATAGAAAACCTAGCTATACAAAACTAAAGTCACCGCTAAACCAATTAGTGAACGAAATAGGCGAAGGCCTAGTTAAGCCCGGTCACCACCAGATGGGAGTGCGCCCGCCCGCAACAAAACTAATGACCACCAGTCTCACGCAACACTCCAATTAAACACATTAGAGCCCATTTTTTAGCGTGCCTGCATCACAGATCATCTGTCTAGAACCACAGGTGCCTTAAATAAGGCCCACAACTCACCAAAAGGGTAGGAGACAGGAGTGGAAGGCACAAAACGGGACACAGAAAAAACGCGTGTTTACAGGGAGGGTAGCGCGAGAAAGATGATCCTATAAACCCGGCCGGGTTACACGGGAGGCGCACGAAAACGTAGTAAGGAGCCTAGATGGTGGATGTGCAAAATTCTTCAACTTTCTCTTCTCACCCATATTTTTGTTTTTTCTTTAAACTAGTGGCCTCAAAGTGTGTACAACGTACAGTAGGGTCCCGCATAAAACGTGTTCGCATAAAACGAGTCTCGATTAAAACGACCGACCTAAAATATTAATATTTAATATATTAAACGAAATATCGTCGCTTTGTACGAAATATAGTTCGCTTTGTACGAAATATCGTCGCTTTGTACGAAATATAGTTAGCTTTGTATGAAATATCGTCGCTTTGTACGAAATATCGTTCGCTTTGTATGAAATATCGTTAGCTTTGTACGAAAAATTCGCTTACAGTGAACATTGACGATATTGCGCCACCAAAATGCTGTGTTCACATAAAACGAAATTCGCATAAAACGCCCTCGTTTATCGACCATAAACTCGTTTTATGTGAGACCCTACTGTACAGTCAACCCTCGAATGTGCGGACTAATAGGGGGGGGACCCTTGTCCGCACATTGAAAAAGTATGTACATTGGGAAAATGTACATACATGTAGGCCTACTCTCTCCCCTCCCCATCCCGGCCTCAACCCCGACCCCATATTTGTCATTGATAAATTTCACATAAAAAAAAAAAAAAAAAAAAAAAAAAGGCAGGATATCCCCGCCGCTGTAGGCCTACTCCCTCCCCTCCCAGTCCCAGCCTCAACCCCGACCCCGTTACTGTGATGATGTTGATAAGCCTTATGCTACACCCTATTGATAATACAAAACTATTGAACACACTTAAAAGTGCATGTTATTTGGTCTCTATATAATCTGTGAATCATTTCCGATATGATGGAATTAAAGAACACATTTTTCCACCAACTCATAATCAGCAAAAATGACACAAATGTCAATTAAAAATATGTTACAATATTTTCCAATCAATTTGTGTATAGACACACTTTCAAGGTGAAAATAAACCGTGGGAAAAAAAAACAATACAGTAAATAAATAAAATAAAATCTCCCGACGCTCGGAACTCGGAAGACGGGGAATATTTGTTGTTGACTGTATCTTATTTCTTGTTTATGTGCTGGAAGGATATTATATTTTTCAATTCCATCGCATTAGAAATGATTCAAAGATTACAAAAAGTCCAAATAAGACATAGTTATGTTAATGTATAAGGGAGTTACGTAGATGCATTAGAGAGATAGATAGATAGAAAGAGAGAGTTGCAGAGGGGGAGTGAGCGATAAACATGAACTATTATGAGATGGACTTAACCCTCCTGGCCCGGGCAGGCTCTCAAAATGACAGTGTGGGCTACCCGGGCGATCTGGCCGAAAAACGTCTAGGCCTAGGCTACCGTATTTTTGTTTAGTTTAACTGCTAGAAATTTCCCACGCATCTATAAATGTAGTGCGGTTTCCAATCTGTAGACTGGCGTTGAGTAGAGCTCTCTATGTCAACTGGTTCAGTTGTGATGACGATTTCAGTGGAGAGCACTTGCAGGCGATGTTAGCAATATGACGATCTTTTCACTACTGAAACAACGACATACAGACATACAATAACAAACGAGTCTTCTCTTTCTTGTTTTCGGAGGTGCGGTGACGTAACGATCGGCTTTGTTTACATGCGTCGGACGCACGGCGTTCAGACCAAGCTGAATAGGCTTTCAAGCTTACAGATTTTAAAATGACAACCGGGCACCTGCCCTTCATTCGTGGTGTCATTTTAAAATGACAACCGGGCCAGAAGGGTTAAAGGTGGTGGGGCGTCCGAAATTAAAATGAATTTATAATGTATTTAACCCTCCGACCCCGGCTAGGGAATATCGTAACTGTACTCTGTGTCCGGGGGTTTTCAGGAATTTTGGTACAAGTTGACTCACATGTTACTCCTGAAATACATTACACAAAGTTATAAAAAAAACAGAAAAATGTAGCACAAACCTTCATGTGTAGAATGCCGTTGAGTAGAGGTCTCTAGCCCAAGTGATTGCATAATGGTGAGCGCGGGAAGTGGAGTGATTTTTATGCGTGAAAATCATCCCGCGTTCGGATGCGTCGCCTTGGCCCAGGCCGCGGCTCGTCGCGCCAAACTTTTTACCTCCCGGAGGCGATTTTATGTATTGATAGTGATGTTATTATAGTTATTTGGAGTCCAATTATATAAAATATGTGTATTAGGCTATCATTTTCACTAATATTTCACATTTTCACTCGATACCGTAGTTTTTATGAGTAATTGAGGTAGGTTATTGTTATATTAGGCACTGATTATTCGTTATCACAGGTGTTTATTATACTTTGGCCATCAAATCTTAGGTCTTGTGTCACTTTCACTTTGACAAATATGCTTTAGAGAGTGTCACTGTCACTGATAATGCTCATTTTCGCTTGATACGGTACATTTTATTAGTAATTGAGGTAGGTTATTGTTATATTAGGCACTGATTATTCGTTATCACAGGTGTTTATTATACTTTGGCCATCTAATATTAGTTCGTGTGTCACTTTCACTTTGGTAAATATGCTTGAGAGAGTGTCACTTTCACTGATAATGCTCATTTTCACTTGATACGGTACATTTTATTAGTAATTGAGGTAGGTTATTGTTATATTAGGCACTGATTATTCGTTATCACAGGTGTTTATTATACTTTGGCCATCTAATATTATGTCATGTGTCACTTTCACTTAGTTATATGCTTTGTAAACGTTTTATATACAATTTATTGTGTCTTTTTTCACTTATTTATATATGTTTTCATAATACATGACTTTTTTATCACAATACACCTGTACATTGTTTTATTTCCACTTGTTGCCTATATACATACATATTGTCAGTCTTTGGTACTTTCACTATGATTATTAGTTAGTACTCCTGCTTGCTGTGGTATTCAGCAAAGCACGGTATAGCACATAGTGACAGCCGGCACTCCACACACTGCATGGTGGTCTTTTTCTGCTTCCTCGGCCTCACCTGGCTGTTCCAGCAGACATGGCACCGCCTTCTGCTAATGGTGACTCCATCTCGTTCCAGAGGCAGGTAACCGAGCTTGTGCACACTTACAAACTGTGCACCCTGCATGCGGTCCTGAACGGGGCGCCCAGGTTGTGCCACTGCCCTCTGTGGCATAGCATACCTGTCCAGGAGCTCCACCAACACCTGTTTTTGGAACCTCCGCAGGCTACTGAACTTCCTGGGTGTGCGCGGATTCCGAAGCCTGTAGATATTATAGGCATTCAGCATTGACATGTCCACCATGTGCAGAAAGAACTTTTTGTACCATCTGCACGAGGTACGCAGACAGTCGATGAAGCCTATCTGCATGTCGGACTTGTCCACCAGCCTCATATTTATGTTGTAGTCCAGGACAGCATCGGGCTTGGTCACCCTGACTTTGGTGCGGCGATCCACCTTGCCAGTCTCAACCATTTCCCCCTTGTGGACGGTGCTCAGGAGGTTGACCTTCCGCTGGTCGTGCCAGTGGATAGCCAGAATGGGTCCCGACTTCTTCTTGAAGACATCGCCTTTCTTTGTTTTAGGAGGGAAACTTGGCATGCCCTTCCTTTTTGCTCTAACTGTGCCTACAGTCCCCGTCTGGTGCTCATGGAGGTACTTTGAGAGAGTGGGGGACGTGTAGTAGTTGTCCGTGTAGAGGACGTGATTCTTTTCGAAGTACCGGTTCATCATGGCTTGAACCACTGCTCCGCCAAAGCCAATGAGGGGGTCTATTGCCACGTCCCCTTCCTTCCCGCTGTAGACCAGGAAGTCCAGGACATAGCCAGTTTTGCAATCGCACAGCACAAAGAACTTTATACCAAAGCGATGTCTCTTTGAGGGGATGTACTGCCTGAAGCTCAGCTTTCCCCGGAACAGCACAAGAGACTCGTCAATACAGACGTTGCAGAAGGGCATGAAGTAGGACGTGAAACGTTCTCTCATCATCTCGTACAACGTCCTAATTTTCCACAGTTTGTCAGGGAGATGCATGTCGGTGTTGGTGACAAGATGGAGCGCTCCGAGGATGTCGAGGTACCGGTCCCGAGAGATGTATTTCCCGAAGGCAGGGGTGGATATTAGATCTTTGGTGATCCAATAGTCAGCCAACCTGTGCTTCTTCACATGAGGCATTAGCATGGTGATTGCCAGGAACACCATGAACTCGGGATGAGTCACTGGGGTCCACCGCTTCATGTGGCCCTTGGTCACCTTGCCAAAAAAGTTAACCTGGATTTGGTAATGCTTATTTGTCTCTTTTATGTCAAAGTCAGTAACCTCCTTATCAAAAAAAGCCTCAAAAAGCTCATGTGGTCGAGCATTGGGGCCTGCAGGAAAACTTGGGGTAACTCCTGGAGCATCCTGTACCTCATCAAAAGGGGTTACATCAGGGTCAATGACTTCATCAGCAGCCACATCCTGCCAGTTGAAAACATAAAATCCGTCCTTCTGGCGACGCTGACGAGGAGCTACAGCGGGGGCAGCACGCCCACGAACTTTGGCGGCGCGAACCCTAGGGCGGCCAGGAGCGCGACGGCGCCCAGGCCCAGCCCGGCGGCCAGCCAGGCGGCCAGGGCGGCCAGGAGCACGACGGCCCTGGGCAAAGCGTCTGGGTTGAGGGTCGTCGATGTCCATAAATTCGTCATCGTCGTTGTCGTCAGAGCCGTCATCTTGCCCTGACGGTGGACCCAGGTAATCATGGCCAGAGTCGTCTGTGAGGTGCCCTTCATCTTCAGAGCCCCCCTCATACTCTTGCGGGGAACGAATGATGCGTGGGCGGCGTGTAGGTCGGCGAGGTGGGGAAGGAGTGGGAGGTGAGGCTCTGTCATCTTCATACAGAGGTTCGGGGCTCCTTGGCCTACGACGAGTCTTAGACAGCACTGGTTCAGTGTCTGTAGGTGCAGGTATGGATGCGAGGTCAAACACATCATCAGGAACCTCTGTTGTAGGCTGGAGAGGTGGGGTGGACCCTGGGGAAACTTGCGGGGGCGTATGGCTGGGAGCGGCAGGGGTGGAAGCCGCAGGGGTGGAAGCCGCGGGAGCCTCGAACAAAGAGCGCCTACTTGTAGCTCCTTTTTTGACATATTTTCTCCCTTTTCCCTTTTCTTTAGTAGTATGTCTCCTCTCGGGGGAAATAGGGGGTAAATAGGACGAAAGTGGGGGTTCCTCAACCCTAGGCAGTGCTGGTGGTGGTGGGGAAGAATGGCGGGAGCCTGGGGCAACTTGGGTGGCGTGGGTAGATAAGGAAGACAATGGCGGGTCAACCTCGGCCTCACGCGCAGCCTCACTGGCACCCTCACGCACTGCTCCCTCACCAACTTTTAGGGCCTCTTTCCTGGCTGCCGCGGCCGCCTTCTTGAGAACTTGTTTCTTATAGAAACGTATCTTGAATGGGGATTTAGCTGGCGAAGGGCTAGGTGTCGTGTCACTCAACCTAAACTTGGCAGTCGACCTAGTGCTGTCCCATTCGCTCACTCTCACTAGACTCTCATCACCTTGCACAACTATGTCACGTTCAGTACTATCATCACTTTCATCGTCATGCTCAAATCCAAGAAAAAGCGCGTCTCTTTCACGGATTTCTTCTATATCGTCAAAATCTTCACTATAGTGAGACTCGTAAGACTCGGAGCTATCACTGCCCAAGTCATCACCACTTTTTTTGCCTTCACCACGTTCATAACTCCTCAAAGCTATTTCAATACCTCCGGGAGTCAACGCATCTTGTGCGTGCATTTGCGTTAGGGCGCGACGAACATGGGCAGGCGTCGAAGGGAGTGTGGAATCGGACACAAGGGAATCACTTTTTGGGCTAGTATCCATGTTGGCGGCAGGGTAGAGACTGGCGTACATGCTGTCTGGTAGCGACGCCTGGTGACCACGGAGCAAAATTTTTACGCGCGCCATTCGAAAAGCACTCACGCAAGCAATGGTACAGTGTTGTACCACCCGGGTTCCTCGGGCCAAACCAAAATGGTACAGTGTTGTACCACCCGGGTTCGAAGGGTTAAAGAGATGTTTAGATCTCCAGTAATCAACCTGACTACTCCTTTGTCAAAACTAATCTTCAATATTAGAGAACAAATCAAAAATAGATATTGAATTGCGACCCCTTGCAACTAGTTCTCACGTGAGGATGTGACGTACGCCCAGGCAAACATTTGGGAAGTAAACATCAGCAAGTCTAGAAAAAATGGTGAATAGGTGTGCTGTTTTCGGGTGTAGCAACATCCCTGGACCAAACATAGCACTACACAAGTTTCCAAGTGATCCATACCATTGTAACAAATGGGTGAAGTTTATACAAAGAACCAGAGTGTGGAAGGCAAAGCCCAAAACAAGCTTCATATGCAATGGAAATTTTTGTGATGAATGCTTTGACAATAAAGTGCAGTGGAGTATGGGTATGGCTAGATGCACCCGCAGCCCGCTGATTGCCTATACGGACTGGGGTCTTGTCACGCCCAGTGCCAGGTCCGTATATATACGGACTCGCCGAAAAAAAATCGTAGCAGCGAAACGACTGCACCTATAGCTTTCATATTTCTACCACATGTACCTTACCCTTCTGGCGTCTTGCTACCACCACCCAAACCGCCTCCCCCAATCCACTCGCCGACCATGGGTCGCCGCATCAGGCCATCACAAAGGAAAAACACTGGAGAACAAAACACCTATACCGCCCTGAGTCGTGCCTGGACAACGAGGTATCCTATGACTCGGTAAAAGGTGCACACTATAGGCTGATGATCACTGAAGCAGCCTATACTCATACAACATACGATTACTTTATTAAGGTATACAAGGAAAAAGATAGATAGCATAATTAAATCGCAGCAACGATTTAATAGCAAACTAGAAGAAGGATAATTAACGTTACGTTAAATAATCAGTAAACTGTCACTCCTGTCTGAAAGAAAGTGAAACAAAGAAAGTCCTAAAGCATCATGCAGGAATCTTCTGCAAAAGTCAGATGCAACTAAGAAGTACGTCTCGGATTCTGAACTGTGTATTATTACTGTGGGAACATATATAGTGTAGGAACATACGGTGTTATCTGGCACAGGTGTATTTATAAAACAGTCGGCAGTCTAAACTCTTAACCACAAAAAGATGTGCTTTCTCCCACCAGGCACAAGTCTGCTCTGGTTGGGTCTCTCAGCAACAATCACGACTTACTATAAACATAAGGAACAATAATGCTGCACACATATACACAATGAGATTATAAACCCTAATCGGGGGTCTGCCAGGTGGACGAAGTCTAGCAGGGGAGTCGTAGGCTAGGCTACCTGGGCCGAGCCACCTGCTCGGTAGCCTAGTGTCGTTCTCAAGTCTGTGCGCCTAGTTACATTAAATGACTGGGTGCTCTCTTGAGAGATCCAGGTCTCGTGTACCTGGTTCTCTCCTGGCGACCCTCCTAAGTCAAAAGCTAACGCGCTAGCACAGTGCTGGGTGGACTAGGCAAACGCCCTCACGCCAACACAGTGCTAGGCTCTAAGGTACGCAGACAAGAAAATTACCTAGGCCTCCGCAGGTATCCGGTACAGTTGCATAGGCTCAACGAAGTCTATGCTCATAGGAAACTGTAACCTGATAGCCTCTCCCCAGTCTAGCATCGACTGACCTGGCAGACACCCAAGAAAATAAGGTTGGGGCAACACGATGAGTATGTCAAACCTCCCCAAGCCAAAATGGATAACCCTCTGATCCAAAATGCCTAACTAATTACATATAATATCTCTGAGAGCTCGCTGTATAATACAGTGACGGATATATGAAATCAACGTCAAGGGGAAGAGCAGTTAATTAATAGTGCAAAGGGATGTTAGCGTTACAGCACTAAGAGGAGCTCTGAGAAAGGAACTCCTCGGGACCCCTCCAGGATCACACACAAAGGCATGGTGGTCAGCCAATCACAGGCTGCTACGTCACCAGGCAGCAGGGCTGCAGAAGGCGCCAGGAACCACCAGCCAATCAAGAGGCGTGGGACGGCACGCGCACGAGCCTACAAAGCGAGGGGGGAGGCAGCACATGTATACGCACGCACACACTACCACACCACTGCCTATATTATTCTCTCTCCTTAACTATACACAATGCATCTTATGTTCTACTCATGATATAAAATGCTTCCCCTTGTCACAGACGAAAATAAAGACCACCACGGGACTGTCTGCAACAACACGAACACTATGAAAGAAAGAACAACATTGTAGATAGACTGTAGCCAAATACCTTGACCCGGCGAGTGCTAGCGAGTGGCCAAGGGAGCGGCTGAGCCCACATGGCGTTCTGCCAAGCTGCAGGCGTCACACAGGGAGAATAGGTGATAATTGGAAGGGGGAGGGGGAGGGTGGAAGGAGGGGATGTGGAGGAGTGATATTTGGCATGGCCAAGGGGCAATTAAAAAAAATAAAAATAAATTATATGGGGCTGATTTAACCCTTCCAGCCCGGGTGTCATTTTAAAATGACACCTCGAAAGAAGGGCAGGTGCCCGGGTGTCCTTTTAAAATTCCTGTGCTTGAAAGCGTGCTTCAAAATTTGCGCGGCCAAATTTTACATTGCAGGGGCGACCGGAGGGCCACCAAGCCTCAACTACTAGCGGTATCAGTTGGTACGTGGCCGCCATAGCGAGCAATACTGAAAAAATTATTTCCGACGTGTCCGAATCGGTGCAACCTCCCGCGCACCCCACTGCTACCCCGCTCGCAACTTCGAAGCCTGTTGCAACCGAGAAGATAGCTCAACGAAAAAAAGTGAAGCGTTTGTTGAGTGATAGTGCTATACAGCGAGAACTTTTTGATTGTGAAGAGAGCAGTGGCGAAAGCTTGGTGGACAAAGAACAATTTATAAGTGCAAGCGAAGATGACGATTTTGTTGGCTTTGGAGACGACGATAATGTGGATTTATTTGAGGGGGGAGACAGTAGTGAGATCCTGATGTGGAAGTGTTTCAGGAAGGTGCTATTGAACTTCCAAGTGTGCTAGAACCTAGGCCTACCCCCTCTCCATCTTTGCTAGGTCAGCCTAGGCCTAGCCCTAGCCCATCACCTTTGCCTGCCCATACACCCTTGAAAATGGGCAAATATTTTTATAAACAATCGTTGGTGAAAAGTGCAGCTAAAAAATGTTACGACCTGGCACTCGGGTACACAAGGGCTCTCTATCAGGACTCGAGTACGGCTCGCTGCCACAACGGAAACACACGATCCCAACCCCAGAGTACTGCCAGCCGAACAAAAAACACCAATACCCTCCAGAGTTCGATCTGCTATAACGGGGTATACAAGAACTCGGTACTAGTGTTCCACAACAGACTAATAAAGAGACAGGAATTATCTAGTCTGGTCAACAATCAAACAAAGAAGTAAGAAACAACAACACCAAAGAATAGTGTTGGCCGAAGCCGAAGTAATCCACCCTTGACTAAGAACTTAAGAAGTCCTCCACCCTCTACTTCGGATCGGCACTATTACGTTACGTTAATCAATAGTCCTTAAGCATCGAGCAAGGAATCTTCTGGTAAAGTTAGATGCTTCTCGGATGCCCGTAAGAAGTACGTATCGGATTTTGAACAGCAATTTAATAAGCAACACACTAGTAATTAAATATCATTAAAGGTTTAAATTGACATAAGAAGAATTATAAGAATAGGCAATAGTAAATGGCAAACATTAAAAAGAAGTACTCCGCCAATGCACCGGCAATAGCCTACTCGGATTGTGCTCGTGGGCCACTAATCACTAAAGTAGCTAAGCGTGCAACACATGAAATCAATAGTGCATAAACAATATCATACATAAGGAAAGCTTCAATACTATTCTGTATCTGCTGATCGAGCAAAGTCTAGCTGGGATGTAGTAGGCTAGGAAACAATGGCTGAGCAAGCGGCTCGTAGCCTAGCGAGGTCCTTAAGGCTGTGCGGCCAAATTACGTTAATTGACGGGATGCTCTCTTGAGAGATCCAGATCACTAGTATCTGGTTCTCTCCTGGCGATCCTCTCAAAGTCAAAGCAACCGAGTTAGCACAGTGTTGGGTGGCAGAGGCAAAAGCCCTCACTCGCAACACAGTGCTAAACTCACAAGGTACACAGTCAGAAAGACCACCTAGGCTTCCCACGTCTCCGTTGCGATTGCACAGGTTCAACAAAACCTAATACACATCGGGAATCACAACACCAGTAGCCTTATCCCAGTCTAGCATTACCTAGACCAGCAGAAAACAGGAACAATGATAATAACACCCAGGGAAATGCATATACGAGTGCAACAAACATTAATCAATTCTAGTCTAAGTTGACCCTTCCAAAATAGGCTATCTAATAGGCATATATCTCGTGAGAACTCAAGCGATAATACATTGGCTGACTAGCTCTGCACCAACGGGACCATGGAAGTTAAACAGGCAGGGAAAAGAGGAGATAAGAATGTAAGGTAGTAGAGAAAGTTCACATCAGTCAGAAGAATGTCTATAGTTATCAAGGGAAATGAGAAGTCGCTCTGCCTAATGAGTTCTGAAGAAAATGTGGCGAGACTTCCCTTCTTATACTCGGCCCTCTAGTGAGCCCAACGTGCACTACTAAGGACCGCCCACTGACAATCATTACGTAATTGATCTCTCTCAATCTGGGATAGACAAAGGCTTTCCCACGCGCTGAGGGGGGAGGAGGGAGGAGGGGAGTGCTAGTGAGTTAGGCCCACCTGCCGCATGGCGCACTCACTGACCCCCGTTACGTAATCTCTCTCTCTCCTCTCATCATTACAAATGAGTTTTATACACAATACTTATAACTAATGATATAAAATAGAACTCGTTGACTCAGATGAAAACAAAATACATATTCATAATGCTTATAGTACAACGGCTCACACAAACTAAGTTAGGAAACTCTACATAGACTACAGCCAAAGTTCCTGCCCTGACGATCCTAGCGAGTGTGGGGCATGACTAGGCGTTCTGTACAGCATGCTCAGACTCGACATGCGTCACAAAAAGCACGCAGGGCAGCCGCAGAAAAGGATAGGGAAGCTGAAGACAGTGATAGTGACGCCGACCCTGGTCTAGCAACCACCCGCATTCCTTTGTCCCGACGCCTTGACCCGGGACGCCGCGTGGGTAACCCACAGCCCTCGGCTTCATCTCACCTTCAGGATGACCAAAGGGCCTCTTCAAGTGGTATTAGTGGTGTGCCACAGCCCTCAACACACCGCAGGGCATTATTTGATGCGGAGAAGCCCTCGGCTCGCCGCAAAAGGAGCCCAACTCCCAAGGCCGAGGCTCCCATTGTTGAACCTCCCACGCCCCACACCGCCGACGCCAGGTCACTTCTTCACCCGAATTGTCTCCTGAAGACGATGCTGACGACCCCAACATTGCCCCAGATGACCTGACGTCGCCTGAGGAGGAAGAGGAACAGGAACAGGAAGAGGAAGAGGAAGTCCCGACAAGACGAGTGAGAGGGCGAGGTCGTGGACGTGGTCAGTCTGTCGACGCCGCTGCCCCTGGGCGTGGGCGTGGGCGTGGGCGTGCAGGGCGTCCGCGTGGCCAAGGGCGTGTGCCAGGGCGTCCAGGGCGTGTGCCTGCTGCACCTGCACGTGCTCGAGCATTAACATCAGACCTGTTTGTGTGGACAGATGGGGCTGATTTTGAGCCAGATTGTCCTGCCTTTGATGAGGTACAGATGGGTTCCGGGGTGTCACCAACATTTCCCTGTGGCCCAGGTGCTACCCCCAGTGAAATATTCTGTGGCTTCTATGACAATGAAGTCATGGAATACCTCGTCGAGGAGACCAACAACCATCATGAGATCTGTGCCAACTTTCTTGGGAGGAAGACCAGTGCCAAGATGGTGGCATGGAGAGCTGTCACTGTGGCAGAACTATATGTGTTCTTGGCACTCACAATGCTGATGACACATATCAGGAAGCACACACTGGCAGACTACTGGATCACTGGCGACATTATAACGACTCCAGCATTTGGCAAGTACATGTCCAGGGACAGGTACTTCGACATCCTCTCCTATCTCCACCTGACAAACAACATGGCAGTCCACCTGCCCGACTCATTATGGAAGATCAGGAAGCTGTATGACATGATACGTCATCGGTTCACCACCTACTTGATTCCTTTCCAGAAGATGTGCCTCGACGAGTCTCTGGTCCTGTTCCGTGGTAGGCTGCATTTCCGACAATATATCCCGTCCAAGAGACGCCGAAGCGCATCAAGCTCTTCGTCCTCTGCGACTGTTTGACGGGGTATGTGCTGGACTTTGTGGTCTACAGCGGCAAGGGTGGAGAAGTTGAGACTGACCCCCTCATTGGTTTTGGTGGTGCTGTAGTGAAGAAGATGATGGAGAGGCACTTCAATCAAAACCACATCCTCTACACAGATAATTACTACACGTCGCCTATCCTGACCAAGTACCTCCATGACCGCAAGACCGGAACTGTCGGCACAGTCAAGGGCAAGAGGAAGGGCATGCCAGGCTACCCTACCAAGACGAACAAGGCGGACATCTTCCACAAGAAGAGTGGCCCCATCCTCTCCATCCACTGGCATGACCAGCGGAAGGTCAACCTCCTCAGCACATGCCACAAGGCCGAGATGGTCGCCACAGGGAAGGTGGACCGAAGAACCAAGAACCCCGTCCAGAAACCAGCTGCTGTCCTGGATTACAACCTCAACATGCGCCTCGTTGACAAGTCCGACATGCAGATGGGCTTCATCGACTGCCTGCGAACATCTTGCAGGTGGTACAAGAAGTTTATCCTGCATACGGTAGATATGTCGGTCCTCAATGCTTACAACATCTACCGTCTGAGGACTCCAGGAGCCAAGAAGTACAAGTCCCTGCAGAAGTTCCACAAAGAGGTGATACTTGAGCTCCTGGCTAAACATGCGGGTACACCAGGGAGGCCACTACAAGGACCAGGCCAGCTGGACAGAACGGGGTGTGCTGAATTTTTCAGGAAGCACCAGCTCAACGCCCTTCCTTTCAAAGCACCAGGTAGTAACAGCAGAATCCAGAAGAGGTGCCATGTGTGCAGCCACACAACTAGAAGACCCCGCAAAGTGACAAAAACAACTTGGGAATGCCTCGAGTGTCAAGTGGGACTGTGTGCTGGCACCTGCTTAACGACTTCCACACTCTAATAAACTTTTGAAGTGGAAGTGACAACAGTGAAAGTGACACTCAAATGTAGGCTAAGAATAATAATGTAACTAAGTATAAGTGAAAAGGACACATATAAGTAATAATAAGTGCCTTCAATAACAATATGAACAAGTGAAAGTGACACTAAAATATATATTTCTAACAATAAATACCCCCGCTCTGCCTGCTTCGTTGGTTTCACTTTTGAACACGTGCGGGGGCTGACGGAGGCGGCAGGAGGGGAGTGCATGCCCGCATGCCCACCCTTCCTGCCGCCCCCAACTAATTGTAGTGGGCCCTATCATTTCTCATCCTTTCTGTTTTCCGTTTTTCCCTTCTTCCCGCTGCCCCCTCCTTTGGGAGCACCGTGACTGTCATGAGGTAAACGACCGTACTCACTCTTTGGTTTCGTTGGAGGGTGTTGTGGGTCGGCAATCCCTACACCCGTCGAACTGTGGTACCCGACGTGTTCGAGCGAGGGGAAACTTTTATGCCAAACCCTAACCCTTGTGCTGGGTCGGCGATCGACGGATCGACGGCCCTTAACCCTCCGACCCCGGCTAGGGAATATCGTAACTGTACTCTGTGTCCGGGGGTTTTCAGGAATTTTGGTACAAGTTGACTCACATGTTACTCCTGAAATACATTACACAAAGTTATAAAAAAAACAGAAAAATGTAGCACAAACCTTCATGTGTAGAATGCCGTTGAGTAGAGGTCTCTAGCCCAAGTGATTGCATAATGGTGAGCGCGGGAAGTGGAGTGATTTTTATGCGTGAAAATCATCCCGCGTTCGGATGCGTCGCCTTGGCCCAGGCCGCGGCTCGTCGCGCCAAACTTTTTACCTCCCGGAGGCGATTTTATGTATTGATAGTGATGTTATTATAGTTATTTGGAGTCCAATTATATAAAATATGTGTATTAGGCTATCATTTTCACTAATATTTCACATTTTCACTCGATACCGTAGTTTTTATGAGTAATTGAGGTAGGTTATTGTTATATTAGGCACTGATTATTCGTTATCACAGGTGTTTATTATACTTTGGCCATCAAATCTTAGGTCTTGTGTCACTTTCACTTTGACAAATATGCTTTAGAGAGTGTCACTGTCACTGATAATGCTCATTTTCACTTGATACGGTACATTTTATTAGTAATTGAGGTAGGTTATTGTTATATTAGGCACTGATTATTCGTTATCACAGGTGTTTATTATACTTTGGCCATCTAATATTAGTTCGTGTGTCACTTTCACTTTGGTAAATATGCTTGAGAGAGTGTCACTTTCACTGATAATGCTCATTTTCACTTGATACGGTACATTTTATTAGTAATTGAGGTAGGTTATTGTTATATTAGGCACTGATTATTCGTTATCACAGGTGTTTATTATACTTTGGCCATCTAATATTATGTCATGTGTCACTTTCACTTAGTTATATGCTTTGTAAACGTTTTATATACAATTTATTGTGTCTTTTTTCACTTATTTATATATGTTTTCATAATACATGACTTTTTTATCACAATACACCTGTACATTGTTTTATTTCCACTTGTTGCCTATATACATACATATTGTCAGTCTTTGGTACTTTCACTATGATTATTAGTTAGTACTCCTGCTTGCTGTGGTATTCAGCAAAGCACGGTATAGCACATAGTGACAGCCGGCACTCCACACACTGCATGGTGGTCTTTTTCTGCTTCCTCGGCCTCACCTGGCTGTTCCAGCAGACATGGCACCGCCTTCTGCTAATGGTGACTCCATCTCGTTCCAGAGGCAGGTAACCGAGCTTGTGCACACTTACAAACTGTGCAGCCTGCATGCGGTCCTGAACGGGGCGCCCAGGTTGTGCCACTGCCCTCTGTGGCATAGCATACCTGTCCAGGAGCTCCACCAACACCTGTTTTTGGAACCTCCGCAGGCTACTGAACTTCCTGGGTGTGCGCGGATTCCGAAGCCTGTAGATATTATAGGCATTCAGCATTGACATGTCCACCATGTGCAGAAAGAACTTTTTGTACCATCTGCACGAGGTACGCAGACAGTCGATGAAGCCTATCTGCATGTCGGACTTGTCCACCAGCCTCATATTTATGTTGTAGTCCAGGACAGCATCGGGCTTGGTCACCCTGACTTTGGTGCGGCGATCCACCTTGCCAGTCTCAACCATTTCCCCCTTGTGGACGGTGCTCAGGAGGTTGACCTTCCGCTGGTCGTGCCAGTGGATAGCCAGAATGGGTCCCGACTTCTTCTTGAAGACATCGCCTTTCTTTGTTTTAGGAGGGAAACTTGGCATGCCCTTCCTTTTTGCTCTAACTGTGCCTACAGTCCCCGTCTGGCGCTCATGGAGGTACTTTGAGAGAGTGGGGGACGTGTAGTAGTTGTCCGTGTAGAGGACGTGATTCTTTTCGAAGTACCGGTTCATCATGGCTTGAACCACTGCTCCGCCAAAGCCAATGAGGGGGTCTATTGCCACGTCCCCTTCCTTCCCGCTGTAGACCAGGAAGTCCAGGACATAGCCAGTTTTGCAATCGCACAGCACAAAGAACTTTATACCAAAGCGATGTCTCTTTGAGGGGATGTACTGCCTGAAGCTCAGCTTTCCCCGGAACAGCACAAGAGACTCGTCAATACAGACGTTGCAGAAGGGCATGAAGTAGGACGTGAAACGTTCTCTCATCATCTCGTACAACGTCCTAATTTTCCACAGTTTGTCAGGGAGATGCATGTCGGTGTTGGTGACAAGATGGAGCGCTCCGAGGATGTCGAGGTACCGGTCCCGAGAGATGTATTTCCCGAAGGCAGGGGTGGATATTAGATCTTTGGTGATCCAATAGTCAGCCAACCTGTGCTTCTTCACATGAGGCATTAGCATGGTGATTGCCAGGAACACCATGAACTCGGGATGAGTCACTGGGGTCCACCGCTTCATGTGGCCCTTGGTCACCTTGCCAAAAAAGTTAACCTGGATTTGGTAATGCTTATTTGTCTCTTTTATGACAAAGTCAGTAACCTCCTTATCAAAAAAAGCCTCAAAAAGCTCATGTGGTCGAGCATTGGGGCCTGCAGGAAAACTTGGGGTAACTCCTGGAGCATCCTGTACCTCATCAAAAGGGGTTACATCAGGGTCAATGACTTCATCAGCAGCCACATCCTGCCAGTTGAAAACATAAAATCCGTCCTTCTGGCGACGCTGACGAGGAGCTACAGCGGGGGCAGCACACCCACGAACTTTGGCGGCGCGAACCCTAGGGCGGCCAGGAGCGCGACGGCGCCCAGGCCCAGCCCGGCGGCCAGCCAGGCGGCCAGGGCGGCCAGGAGCACGACGGCCCTGGGCAAAGCGTCTGGGTTGAGGGTCGTCGATGTCCATAAATTCGTCATCGTCGTTGTCGTCAGAGCCGTCATCTTGCCCTGACGGTGGACCCAGGTAATCATGGCCAGAGTCGTCTGTGAGGTGCCCTTCATCTTCAGAGCCCCCCTCATACTCTTGCGGGGAACGAATGATGCGTGGGCGGCGTGTAGGTCGGCGAGGTGGGGAAGGAGTGGGAGGTGAGGCTCTGTCATCTTCATACAGAGGTTCGGGGCTCCTTGGCCTACGACGAGTCTTAGACAGCACTGGTTCAGTGTCTGTAGGTGCAGGTATGGATGCGAGGTCAAACACATCATCAGGAACCTCTGTTGTAGGCTGGAGAGGTGGGGTGGACCCTGGGGAAACTTGCGGGGGCGTATGGCTGGGAGCGGCAGGGGTGGAAGCCGCAGGGGTGGAAGCCGCGGGAGCCTCGAACAAAGAGCGCCTACTTGTAGCTCCTTTTTTGACATATTTTCTCCCTTTTCCCTTTTCTTTAGTAGTATGTCTCCTCTCGGGGGAAATAGGGGGTAAATAGGACGAAAGTGGGGGTTCCTCAACCCTAGGCAGTGCTGGTGGTGGTGGGGAAGAATGGCGGGAGCCTGGGGCAACTTGGGTGGCGTGGGTAGATAAGGAAGACAATGGCGGGTCAACCTCGGCCTCACGCGCAGCCTCACTGGCACCCTCACGCACTGCTCCCTCACCAACTTTTAGGGCCTCTTTCCTGGCTGCCGCGGCCGCCTTCTTGAGAACTTGTTTCTTATAGAAACGTATCTTGAATGGGGATTTAGCTGGCGAAGGGCTAGGTGTCGTGTCACTCAACCTAAACTTGGCAGTCGACCTAGTGCTGTCCCATTCGCTCACTCTCACTAGACTCTCATCACCTTGCACAACTATGTCACGTTCAGTACTATCATCACTTTCATCGTCATGCTCAAATCCAAGAAAAAGCGCGTCTCTTTCACGGATTTCTTCTATATCGTCAAAATCTTCACTATAGTGAGACTCGTAAGACTCGGAGCTATCACTGCCCAAGTCATCACCACTTTTTTTGCCTTCACCACGTTCATAACTCCTCAAAGCTATTTCAATACCTCCGGGAGTCAACGCATCTTGTGCGTGCATTTGCGTTAGGGCGCGACGAACATGGGCAGGCGTCGAAGGGAGTGTGGAATCGGACACAAGGGAATCACTTTTTGGGCTAGTATCCATGTTGGCGGCAGGGTAGAGACTGGCGTACATGCTGTCTGGTAGCGCCGCCTGGTGACCACGGAGCAAAATTTGTACGCGCGCCATTCGAAAAGCACTCACGCAAGCAATGGTACAGTGTTGTACCACCCGGGTTCCTCGGGCCAAACCAAAATGGTACAGTGTTGTACCACCCGGGTTCGAAGGGTTAAGGTGCATTAGTCGGGGTGTATATCTGCAAGAATTCCTAGGGCGGTCGTCCCGTCCTCTAATTGTGGCTCCATGGTGGGTTTGGAATCTGACTCAGATGAATTTAGAAATATTCGTCCTATGGAATCTAAAATTGCCCCCTCTGACGCCGACCCCTGCGAGAAATTGGACTGTCTCAAGGACCCTTCCCCTGCTGCCAACAGTGCCGGAGTTCCCCACTCAGGCATGGCACCCACAGACCTTGGCAAACCTCCTAAGGATACTGTGACGAATTCTCCATCGTCGGGTAGTGAGATCCATCAGGTGATCTCCCCGGCATCAATTCCTATGCACAGTACTGCCTCTGTGATCAATAATAGTGATGACAACCCCACAGTCTCGACTTTAACTTCTAAATTACCAGATTATGATTCTAGCCTTAGCCTACCTCTTCATTCCGTTGACAACCTTACTGAAGAACCTCGCATACCCTCAGCTGACACCCCTACGGATGCTTCTTGCATCCCTGACCCGTCTGTGACTCCATCTGTTACCATCTTCCCTCCGGATGCAGGATCTCCTACCTCAATTAAACCTGCTTCTGTACCTCCACGATCTCAACGGGCCGTTAATGCAGGTACAGGAAAAGACCTTGCCGGTATTTCCTCTGCCATTCACACGCTTCAACCGTTCGTACCTTCGCATAACCGACAAAGGCGTAAGCGTAACACGTATACCCCTGCTTCGAAGGACACTTATAACGCTATGTTCAGTCCCCCTGATTGGTCACGGTTTTTCACGGTCTCTGGTGAACCTATGGATGATTTCAGTCTATACGATACTCTCGCACAAGATATTGGTGACTTCACCATGCATGCTGTTGGATCGGCCAAGCGCATGATTGAGGTGAAAACACAGGAGCAATCAGAAGCCTGTGACGCATGTCGAGTATGAGCATGCTGTACAGAACGCCCAGTCAGGCCCCACCCTCGCTAGGATCGTCAGGGCAGGAACTTTGGCTGTAGTCTGTGTAGAGTTTCCTAACTCAGTTTATGTGAACCGTTGTACTATAAGTATTATCATTATGTATTTTGTTTTCTTCTAAGTCAACGAGTTCTATTTTATATCATTAGATATAAGTATTGTGTGTGGGACTTGTATGTAATGATGAGAGGAGAGATATTACGTGGCGGGGGATCAGTGAGCGCGCCACGAGGTGTGTAGGCCTAATTCCCTCCTCCCTTCCTCCCTTTCAGCGCGTGGGAAGTTCTTTGTCAATCCCAGATTGAGAGAATATGACGTCATGATTGCCAGTGGGCGGTCCTTAAGTAGTTTGAGATATGCCGCTAGAGGGCCGAGTATAAAAAGAGAGGTTTTTGCCACCATGCTTCAGAACTCATCAGGCAAAGCGACCTCTCATATCCCTTGCAACTATCCATATTCTTCCGACTGATGTGAACTTTCTCTACTCTCTGAACAGCCTACCTTCTTCTCTTCTCGTCCCTGTTTATAACCTCAATGACCCCTTTGGTGCAGATTTAGTCAGCCAAAGTATTATCGCTTGAGTTCTCACGAGATAAGTGCCTGTTAGATAGCCTATTTTTGGAAGGGTTAACTAGAATAGGATTGATTGATGTTTGTTGCACTCGTATATGCATTTCCCTGTGTGCGATTATTCATGTTCCTGTTTTCTGCTGGTTTAGGCAATGCTAGACTGGGATAGGGTTTCTGAGTTGTGATTTCCTATGAGTACTAGGTTGCGGTTGAACCAGTACAATTGCAACGGAGACGTGGGAAGCCTAGGGGGTCTTTTTGATTGTGTACCGTGGGAGTTTAGCACTGTGTTGCGAGTGAGGGCTTTTGCCTGTGCCACCCAACACTGTGCTATCTCATTTGCTTGACTTTGAGAGGATCGCCAGGAGAGAACCAGATACTAGTGATCTGGATCTCTCAAGAGAGCATCCCGTCAATTACCGTAATTTGGCCGCACAGTCTTAAGGACCTCGCTAGGCTACGAGCCGCTTGCTCAGCCATTGTCTCTTAACCTTAGATATCCCAGCTAGACTTTGCTCGACCAGCAGATACAGTATAGTATTAAAGCTTCTCCTTATGTATATTATTGTTTAAGCACTATTGATTTCATGTGTGGCACGCTTAGCTACTTCAGAGATTAGTGGCCCACGAGCACAATCTTAGTAGGCTATTGCCAGTGCATTGTCGGAGTACTTCTTCTTAATGTTTGCCATATCCTATTGCTTATTCTTATAATTCTTCTTATGTCAATTTAAAGCCTTTAATTACCAGTGAGTTATTCATTAAATTGCTGTTCAAAATCCGATACTTACTTCTTATGAGTATTCGAGAAGCATCTAACTTATCAGAAGATTCCTTGCTTGATGCTCGAGGACTATTGTTTAACGTAACGTAATAGTGCCGATCCGAAGTAGAGGGTGGAGGACTTCTTAAGTTCTTAGTTCAAGGGTGGATTACTTCGGCTTCGGCCAACACTATTCTTTAGTGTTGTAGTACTTTCTTCTTTGTTTGATTGTTGACCAGACTAGATAACTCCCGTCTTGCTATTAGTCTGTTGTGTGAAACGCTAGTACCGAGTTCTTGTATACCCCGTTATAGCAGATAGAACTCTGGAGGGTAGTGGCGTTTTTTTGTTCGGCTGGCAGTACTCTGGGGTTGGGATCGTGTGTTTTCCGTTGTGGCAACGAGCCATAGTCGAGTCCTGTGTAAGAGCCCTAGTGTACCTGAGTGCCCGGTCGTAACAAATGGCGACCTTGCTTAGGATTTTGTGAACAGTATAATTTTTTGCAGAGTTGTACAACATTTGTTTGTTGGTACTTTAGCGTACATATTGAAGAATATTTTTTTTTGTAAGGCAATTAGGAGAGCATTTAAGAGACTCCAGTTAATTTAGTAATTAGTGCTTGCATAAGGGAGTTTAACACTTTTGTCTCGAGAATTTTTTGGTGAACTTCAGTATGTCGGGCCCTAGTACTGACGAGGAGCGAGAGATGCTAAGTGAGGAGGTGCCGTTAGTAACTAGTGAGGAGGATGCTAGACTTTTTGTGAGTAAGCAGTACCATGTGACGGAGGAGAGGCTGACTGGGGTGAATGTTTATGGCTTGCACCTGATAGCCAAGGTTTTGGGTCTATCCAATGTAGGAGGAATGTCCAAGGGGGAGCTGATTTCCTGGGTGTTGCGTGGGCGACATGGGGTTTCGGAGGAGAGGGCGTTTGGGGGGGTTCCTCCCCAGATCCCCTCTCACTCGACTCCCACAGTGCCGTCCACTCAGTTGCCGGAGGTTAGCACTCTCCCACAGAGGGATGAGCATTGGAAGATTGGAGTGCCCTCGGGCGGTGCGTATGGTGGTTCCCCAGTTCTTGCCCCCCCTCCTTCAGTAGTGGCAGCTCCCTCTTCCGGCCTGTCTCCTGATATGATATTTAAACTCGAGCTTGCTAAAATTGAGTCTAGGAGGTATGAGATTGAGGCTGAGTCTAGGAAGTGTGCGATTGAGGCTGAGTCTAGGAAGCAGGAGAAGGAGATTGAGGCTGAGTCTAGGAGGCACGAGGCTGAGCTTAGATACGACTCCGAGAAATATTGTGCTCAGATAGACTTAGATAAGACTCGTGCAGAGTCGACCGGGATTCGGATGGGCCGTGAGGGCCAAGTAAGAGAACAGTCCTTGTCTCACTTAGTCAAATTGGTGCCGGCATTTAGTGAAACTGAAGTCACAGAATTTTTTAATCGTTTTGAGAAGAAGTGTAGGGAGCATAATTGGCCTGAAGAGAAGTGGGCAGCCCTAGTCTCCTCAAGACTTACGGGTAAGGGTCTGAAGGCTTATGATGCACTGCCTTTAGAGTCTTGCATTGACTACCCAGTATTGAAGAGAGCTGTCCTACGGGCATACGAGTTGCAACCAGAAACATATCGATTGAAGTTTCGGGGTGTTACGAAGACTAGGGAGGCGACCTTTCTTGAACATGCCCGGGACTTAAAAGATGCACTTGCTAACTGGACACGTTCTGAGAAAGCTGAGACGGCCGAACAGTTGACTGAGCTGTTTCTGCTCGAGCAGTTTTATAAGTGTACTGGTGCAGATATGACTTTAACTATTAAAGAAAAGAACCCTAAAACTCTACAGGAGGCAGCTGAGATGGCTGACCTCCGGCTATCATTAATTCGTGGGTGCGGGTCTGCCCAGCGTAGTGAGGCAGGTAACAAGGGGCGTGACACCCCACCCCCCCGAGTTAGTGATATACATTATGCAAACAAGTACAAGAGCTATGATACCAAGACTGACCACAAGACTAACACCGTCCCATTTAAGAAGGGGCCGGGCCCTTCCCAGTACCAAGGGAAGCCCAGAGGGGAGTTGGAGTGTTATCTTTGTCATGAAAAGGGGCACTTTGCAAGAGTCTGTCCTAGCAAACCACCTACAGCAGCTGTGTCTTTGGCCTGCAACATTGGTGTGTCTCCGAAGTCTTCTGAGTTTGCCCGGGGCAGTTCGTCAGAGGCTGAGGCACAGCCAATGCAGAAACACCTGAGAGGCTCGAACCCTGCTCAGGATGTTTTTTGCGACCATAGAGGACGGGGTTGCGTGATGTGGGCGGGGCGCAAGCATGGAGTAGAGGTCTTGCGTGATACAGGTGCTTCCCAGACTCTGATGAACAATTTGACTGGCTACCCTATAAATGCGGCTCGGGTGGTAGTGGTGCAGGGTATTAATGCAACTCGGTCATACCCGCTGGTGCGGTTGGAGTTGGAGGTGGATGGTGTGGCACGTGAATTGGATGTTGGGATTGTGGAGAAACTGCCAGTGGAGGGCGTCGACCTTCTTCTCGGCAACGACTTTGCAATGCCCGCTTCTGAGGTTCTACCCTTAGTCGTTGCCGAGAGGACGGCCGACGTGAGTAGGGAAGAGCAAGAGTGTATCGAGCGGTGCCAGACACAACCCATGGCGTGTGTTGTCACCCGAGCTCGGGCAGCTAAAGTGTCACAGCCTAGTCCTCCGTCTTCAGACCAGCAGAGGAACGATCAACAGGAGGAGGCTAAAGCTGGAGTTGGTTTTAAGAGTTTTGACTCGGCGGCTCTCCTGGGTGATTTAGTATTGGCACCTATGTTGGAGTCTGGAGAGGCCCCAGGACCTGTCACAGTTAGTGAGGAGGTAGGGCCGGAAGAGACTCCGGGGCAGCAACGTTGCACACGGAGAGAAAAAAGGGTTGCTCAGTTTGATATTGGGGAAGGACTTGGGTTGCTTCGGAAGCATCTAGACAGGTTGGTTCCCTCAGATATTTGTAAACTGCAGTTGGAGGATCCGGAAGTTCAGAAGTGTGGTAATGGTGCTGTCGAGATTAAACACGAGGACGGGGAAGCATGTCATGTGAACCTGTTGGAGGAGTTTGTGAGGCAACCACCTGAGCAGCCTACTGTCCCTGCGTTGGTCTGCCGCGGCCAAGGTGGAGAAGGAGAGGGGGGCAGTAGGGCACAGGTGGAGGAGAGTAGGGATTGTCATGTCTCGGCGAAGCAGTGGGCGGGGGACACGAGTCTGGTGGCTGGGGAAGCGCTAGAGCACCTGCCTGAGCAGCAGTGTGCAGCACTCCAGCACCAGCTCGGTTCATACCCCACTGGTCGTGCCGAGCCCCTGAGTCTCACAACTCGGACGGTGCGAGATGTTCCGCGGGCAGGTCGCGTGAATGTTACAAGACCGTTAGCCTCGTTGTTTCGGTGGTTTAAGGTGGGCGACGAGGCCTTGGCATGGTTGCCAGGTCAGGGTCGACCCATGGCTGCCAAGGGTGGTGGTCAAAAGGAGGACATTGAGCAGATTGGTAGGGTCGGCTGTGGTATCGCAGTGCCCGGTCGTCACATAGCCTCCCAATGCTGCTCTAGTCTAATGCAACAGCCCTACCACAGACCGACTGTATCTGGCCATGTCGCTAAAAGCGGTGATGCTGCGCAGGCAGATGTCGTCACAAGGAATGTGGGGGTGCGCATGTACGGTATCGGCGGGGAAGCCTTAGCTATAATGAACTGTGGGAGTGACTGCACGGGTGGTACTGATTGTCCCTCTCATGACCTGGCTGTTCTAGGGACGAAGGTGGAGAAGGAGGGAGACTACAGGTTAGAAGCTGCGGTCTCGGCTGGGTTGTGGGAGGGCACAAGGCATGTTGTTCGTGGAGACAGTGCAAGGCAGTTATTTACTAGGCTATGGCAGTACTTTCGCATGTTTGTTGCTTCTCCAGGCCTGAGGTACGG
>JBAKBP010002918.1:0-50000 GCA_037953745.1 Lithodes maja
TGTTGCTGGTGAAGCTGAAGCTCAGATACCCTGATAGCCTTTCTCTCTTCGATCTTAGCTAATTCGAGCTGATACAATAATTCTGGAGTTAACCCTGGAGGAGGTGAAGGTGCTACAATGTTTGAAATTACCGGTGGTCCCCCCAGGGGCAACCCACCCTGCCAGTCACCACCCAACTGTGGAAGCATACCCGGGGTCGGCAAACTACTGGGATGGCTGGGAGTCGAGTGTAGGGGAAGCATGGCCGAAGGGCTCTGAGCACTCAACCCATCTCGCTCACCAGTCACCCTGCCCAGTCCACACGTTATCAAGTTATCCTTGGTCATGCTGCTAGTAACCGCATGACCGATAGCTGTGGCCAGGCATTGAAGACCGTACCGATCCATACCCTCCAACCGCTCGGCAGTAACAGGCCATTGCAAAAATATCCTAGCATCCTCCTCACAGTTCACCCGATTAACCCTTTCATCATGCTGCTGTTCCTCAGTTTCGACATTACGTACTGTGTTTCCATTCTCCTCTGACCCGGTATAAGACATGATGCTCACAAAAATTTCTCACCACAATATTCAGAAAAGAAGTACCCCAAACTCTTATGTAGCACTATTCACTTGCCAAAAATGTCTGAAGACTCTCAAGTGCTATACTACTTTGCCAAAAAAAAATTAACGTGCCCACTATATTCCTCAATAAAACAAATGACCACAACAATCCTGCAATTATCTCTTAGTTCACAAGATCCTGAGCTAGGTCGCCATTTGTTACGATCCAGGTTCTCAAAGACACAGGGCTCTTCAACATTGGACTAGATAATGGCAAAACGCAACAACGGTAACACTAGATCCAACCCCTGCCTTAAACACTGGAAAACAAAACACCATTACCGCCCTGAGTCGTGCCTGGACAACGAGGTATCCTATGACTCGGTAACTGGTGCACACACACTAGGCTGACGCTCAATGAAACAGCCTATTCTCAAACAGTAAAAGATTACTCGATTATGTTACACAAAGAAAAGATAGTTAACGTGATTAATTAACGTTACGGTAGATACTCAAATAACTGGCACTCCTGTATTAAAGAAAGTGCAATGCTAGTCCTGCAACATCAACTGGAAACTTCTGAAATAAGTCTGATGCTGGGAAGATGTTCGTAAAGAATCTTGAACAATTATAATGCAGAATACGGGTCACAATAAATGCTAGGACATATAGTAATAATAGGCAGGCGAATAATAAAGACTGCGCAAAGGTAGTAATGCTCGACAACTAAAGAAATGCTTCGTGACACAACGCAACAGCTACTAGGGTTGTGCAACTCAACAACAACCTCGGCTCAAAAGTGCAGTGAATAATAATGTTGCATACATATAATAATGGGGGCTTATCTCTAACCAGTGTCTGCTCAGTTAATAAAGTCTAGCTGGGGTATCAAGGCAGGGCAACAATGGGTGAGCATGCGGCTCGTAGCCTAACGTTGTCCGAAAGTGGTATAATGAAGATTACGTTATATGACGGGGATGCTCTCTTGATAAATCTAGGTCTCTAGTACCTAGTTCTATCCTGGCGATCCCTCAGAAGTCAACACAAAGAGGCAGCACTATGTTGTGAGGGATAGGCTATGGCCCTCTCACACCACAGCGCTGTGCTCGCAAAGTAAACCCACCCGAAGACAACTTAGGCTCCCACAGTACCTGTCGATGTCGTGCAGGGCTTAGCTAACACTGCACACATCGGAGACAACGACACAGTAACCTTACCCCTAGTCTAGCTTTAGATAACCAAGCAGAATCACTCAACACCTTGCCAGGGAGACATATACCGGTCTACAACCTTCCCGAGAGAGGACACATACGGAAAAGTCCGTCTCTCTTACCCTCAATAAAGCATAATACCTCCTTAACCTAATACATGGAAATCTCTGAGAGCTTCGCGTACAATACGACTGGTCGACGGTGAACGTCTATGCTGAAACCAGAAGGGATGTTGAGTTTAATAAAGATTAGAGAATGAGAAAGGAGAAGTCGAGAGATAAATAGTATGCAAAGTGGCGAGTATGGGGGACAGAATTGCAAAGGATGTAGGCGATACGCGTGTCAGGCAAGCTCTGAGCTGGTAAAAAACATGAGGCCGCGACGGGAAGGGACTAGTTGACCACCCGGCCGCCAACGCCGTCAGCGCCCAAGCGAGCCGCGTCATAGCTCACCCCGCTGCCAGGTGTACTCCCTCACCCTCTCTCGCTCGCCTCCCACACAAGCAACATTTATATTATAGCGAATATAAAATATAAGGCGCGGTCACAGACCAAAACAAAGACCATTTCTAGACTGTCTGTGGCAACACGACACTAATTACATAAAGCAGATCATTCTAGGACAACTGTAGCCCATCCCCCCATCCTGGCGAGCGCTAGCGAGCTGCAATGCCCCACGCAACCATTCTGTTAACGCCGGGAGGCGTCACAACATTTACTTAGATAGACTAATCCACACATATATATCACTATAACCAATATAATAACCTTTTAGAGAAGTGTAAGTGTGTTGGTGTGTCTCCCAATAGAAGTTCACACCATCACAATAGAAGCTGGTAACTATCCACTGTGCTTAGGCAAGCACTGATCCAACAATCACAAGATGGTATCACACATCCGTTGCCAAGAAATCGAGAAGTAATTGCTAGCAACTTTGTCTCACCCAGTGGTCACACAGTGTTGCTGAGCCGCACCCCTCCCTCAAGCAGGGAGGAGACGAGTCAGTCAACACACATCAGCCTCCCAAAGAGGGTCCCTCATCTCAACCCTAAGGGTAAGATTCGTGACCAGTATAAGTGTAAAAGTACCCTATAAGTATCAAGTGACATACTTACATTCTAGTAAAACCCTTCTAATCATTTGTGCTCCCTCTCTTTACAGGAGAATAGTTATACTTGGAAAACAGCTCAAGGTTCTATGGTTGCTTTTATTAGGTAGATTACTTTTGTTAAGTAATAGTAAAAGTAATTATATCGGTAAATACTTCACTCTTAAGTATTACACCACGTTAGTAATTACTTTATAATTGCATTTCCCCAACGCATTATTATCATTCCTCTACAACTAGGATTAAGGGCTACAAAACTTCTATATTTCTGTTAAATAAATAATAAAAGCCCAGTGCATATTTATTTGTTACCTCCGATTACATTATCAGTGTAAAAACAATGTTCCAGAATCCTACATAGTTCTACGACCATCCACTGAAATGTTGAGGTAAGGAAAATAAGTTAACCCTAATCAATCCACTCAGTGCCTCCTTCATAAGCCTCCCAATACAATTGTATAATTTTTTTTTTTTGCCAATAATTGAACTTGACTATTTTTTATAAAATTAAATTATTAATTCTCCTTCAGAATGATATTATCTATCAACATAGCAAAGTTTCGTTGGATATCAAAGGCAACCTGAAAATACTAAAGGAACTGGCAATAGGGAAATGCTCGAGCGGGTATTTCAACTCGAGCCTGACGAATTGATAGTGATGACATTTGTGGTATGTTGCCAAGTCAAGCCAAGGTAAGCATGTAACACCTGCACAGCTTTGAAGGAATTCATGCTAAAATATTAAAAGAAGAAAACAAGTCTTAGGAAATACCCCAGAGTTTCTCAGATGAAGACACAAACAAATTTAGTATTTGAAAAGTTATATTTTTGTAATAGAAGGTAATTGTAAGGCAAATTTAGGGTCTCTTGGTCTCTTGGCCTCTGAATTTCCACAGTGGGAGATCTATTATTTGACTCGGGTTTAAATAGCATCGTTAGTTGATATTGAGAATAAAGTGACCCTATATGCTGCGAGTGACAATCAACTGGGGAGAAATATCGAAAGGTTATGGAAATCTAAAGTGCTTCTAATATATATACCGGTATATATATATATATATATATATATATATATATATATATATATATATATATATATATATTCTCAGGTGTTTAAGATAACGGCACAGGACCATATGTATAGGACCGAATTATGTTTGTCTTTGATTCATAATAATGAGTCATGAATTCCCAACCTCCAACCTCTCGTGATTTTAAAAGTACTTGCTAATCATACAGGAGTTGCTATTTCTACCAGTTAGGAAAAGTCAAAAGGTAAACAGGTAAGAACATTCTAGTGTCGTATCCACACGGGCAGAGTAAATTCCTTGTTATAATACCACCCGTCAAAAATGAGGTTCAACCCCACAAATCTGAAGTAAGCATCTTAAAATCTATACATAGTATGTTGTGTATGTCCATGGACATACTATTATAGCTTGGATATGGTATGCATTTATTAACTACTTCCAATAATATTTGATGATTGAATGTCAAGTTTTTAAGTATCTTGATAAATGTTTGACATTACTTTCTTAGATATATAAATTTAAATATTTTCAGCTTACGATATTGCTTTCCTTTCAAACAGAAGTTAATATTTTTCGAGGTACTCTCTGGGGGGTACAAATCTCGCTCTCACTCTCTCTGCAACTTCCCGTATGTTACGAGCACTGTTGCCGCTCAGTTAAACATTTATGGTGGACGCTGGAAATAAAGAATATAGGAACGAACCCGATCTGTTTTATGTGTTTGTCCTAGCTTATTCTTTACTTCTCTTCTTTTGTGTTCTCTTTGTATCGTCAGCTATTCGTGTTTCGTTTGTACACACTAGGTCTGGTGTTACGTACAAGTATTTGTACTTGTATCTAAGGACACAATTCAATTTGCTTGGACTCTTGGTTTCTAATATTAGAGTACATGGCCTAGATTCAATCCCTGTGTACTTGAAAACATAATCAGTTATATTTAATACATTCAAGTACATGTTATACAGCATTTATAGACTAAACTTATGGGGGTGCATACTGATTAGTGAACAGGTTAATGATACGTGGGTGAAGGGTTAACCTTCCAAGTATAGCCTACTATATCGCCTTCAGACATTATATGTTAACGATATTTAAGAACACTAATTCTGCTAATAGGGAACGTGAAGGTTCATGGAGGCAATAACAAATATTTCTTCCCCTAACTTCCACAAAATTGGCACTCATACAAATGTTATGAAACTAAATATAATCATGTATATTTTTCAATTCAATTCAAGCCTTAATTTCATAATTAACAAATACATTAATTACATATACAGTATATACTGTATAATATAACAATTACATAATCTTACATGCTCACGATTACTTGCTCAAGATTATATTAACTCCACATATTTAATCGACAAATCAAATACTGCAAGAATAGCATAACATACAATTATACCAGAAAGAACCGTGAATAACAATGACAGGACACCGACACACACACTCATATATAAACCTACTGTAGATGCACACAAACACACACACACATTAATACAACATAAGTAGTAAGTCAAATTTCCAAATGAAAAGGAAAACTTAATTAAACAAAATATTTTTAAGCACAAAACTAATAAAAATCAGGGTCATTGCACCTGTTATAATTAGAGATATACAGTTTACACCCATATAAAATATAAGTAAAAGTATTAGCTATGTCGGGAATAGGGTAATGATCCCGACAGTTTTAGGTCCAATAGGACATTTGAATTTGGCGGTATCGTATCGCATGTACGATTTCGGCTGGTTCTTTGTGTATTGTAGTTTATTCTTAAGTATAGGTTAAATATTAACTGTAAGTATAAATATCTACATCAGCTCTAGATGTATCATGAAACCAAGTTATGGGTTATAATTATTATGAGCCGGCAGCCATATGTAATTTCGCGAAGCGATCGGACGCCGGCCCTTTAGTCTCTCAATCAACACCATACAGCCAACATCTCCTCCCCCGGCTCTGACTCAACCCACAGTTCACCATGTGCTACAACTACTAATAATTTATAACAACAGTCCTACATCACCAGTCCTCTTAAGCTAAGTTCATTGTATCGATATTGTATTATGTGAACATTCCTACATGTCATGCAATTGAACTAGCCGTGTGTGGGGTGACTGGATTACACCCATCGACGAATACCTCGTTGGTAATTATATTATAACTATTTGTTGGGATATTTCATGTACCAGTGATGTAATTTAACCTTTATCTAAATTCCCGATAAATAATGGTCCTTCGTGCCCTAAAGCTTCCTTACGGTAGTCCCGTTTTGTTTGCTTCCTTGCCGCTTGTGGGCTTACAAATGGCTGCCGCCTCGCACGTTGTTGGCCGACTGCCATTTCCCTAGTTTTGACCCAGCTTCTTCCCTCGTGTTTTTTACCGTTTCGGCACCGTCCCTATCTTTTTTGGGACTAGTTTCCAGGTTTTTTTGGGCGTGTGCTCCTTGGCGTTTTTTGGTGGGTTAGCTGGGCTGGAGATTGGGGTAGGGGTTGTATCGTCGGTCACCATTTTGCGCTCATAGGCTAGGATAGGCAGTCTGGGCCTGCAGGTGTCTGTGGTGGCTATTCATTTCGCTTTGGTGGTGTGCCTGTGGTGTTAGTTGTGTTGTATCATTGTGGGACTCATTATTAATTTTGCTGGTGGGGAGGGTTCTCATGTGACCTTTTATATTTAAATTTCATAATAGCCTAGGCCTAGTTGCTTAAAGTGGCGGTCATGAGTGTCGGTCTTTGTTAATTCCTAAGCGATTGACAGTTAATAGTCAGACCTCATGATTGTAGCTTCACCAACTAGGCTTACCTATAAAGGGCTTACAATAATTAGTGCTTCACCTTACCCTTTCTTTTAATGGATTTAGTATTTAATTCTTTTGTCTAGTTAGATAATTTCCTTTCGATAGTTTATATTAAGGGGGATGTAAGTATTATGTAATTCTTTTTGAGTAAATTTCTTAAGTAATGGGGGTTTGCCGCTGTTGATTCCTAAGCGATTAACGGTTTGTAGTCTGACCTCATTGTAATTTAAGTTGCTTAAAATTAGACCTTAACGATGACAGATTTGAAGAAACTTAAGATTCTTAAGGGAGGGATGAAGGGAAGTTTAAATAGATGTTTAAGAGATCTTGATGAATTTTTAATAAGTGCCACGGCTGATCAGATAAAAGGTAAATTTGCTACTGTTACTAAATCGCTAGCTACTTATGATAGTTTTGCTCAGCAGGTATATGGTTTATTGACAGTTACTGACGATGTGGAAGAAGAAATGTCGGCAGATCTAGAGTACTTTGAGGACGTTAATACAGCCTTAGCCAGACTATCTTCCACCCAAGAATCAACCTCTGTTAAGGATACCGGTACACCAAAGGCGACTGGTTTTAACCTGCCGAAGCTTACTTTGCCTACCTTTTCCGGGGATTCGGCTACCTGGACTGGGTTTTGGGATATTTTTGAGTGTTCCGTCCATCATAATAAAACACTCACATCCATCCAAAGGTTCACATATCTCCGTGGTCAATTGAAAGGGGAGGCATTGAAGTTAGTCGATGGGTACAAGCTAGAAGCTACCAGCTACGAGTCTGCAGTGGAGTTGCTGAAGAGAACTTACGGGAGAGTGGAAGTCATCAAGACCGCTTTAATTACCAAATTCTTCACACTAGATCCTCCATCCTATGATGTGGCGGACCTAAAGGAGTACTATGCCTCCTTTGAGAGCCTCCTCCGATCTATGGAGACAATGGCCGTCACCAAGGAGGAGATATTTAGTGTGAATATCTTGAATAAGATACCCTCTCCCCTAAGGGAAATCTTACGACGACAACTAAGCGACTCTCCACTAAACTTGGAAGCGTTGGTGCAGTTGTACCAGACTGAAGTCTTCAATATGGAAAGTACTGGACACTACCGACAAGTGGAGGTGTCGCCATCTACTGCAGCTTTCCCGGTACAGACTTCTCCTAAACAGAAAAGGCCAATATCATTAGGTTGTAAGTTGTGCAGTGTCCACGGTCATCTGTGGTATCAGTGTCCTAAGTATCCTAAGGCTACACAGAAGATTGGTAAGGCTAAATCGCTTAAGTTATGTACCAGCTGTCTGGCAAGAGACCACTTCAACAGTACCTGCACCAATTCCTACATCAAACCTTGTAAGTATTGCAAGGGGAAACATTGGTTTTCCCTTTGCACCCAGTCTGATCGGCACGATGGCAAAGAAAAGGGGAGAACCCCCAAAGAGTCACATGAGAAAGGTAAGAGCGAGGGTGATAAAGTATCTGCCATGTCCATTGCTTCTCGAGAATGTCAATTGCTTCATACTATGATGCTGCCAGTAGTGGGGAGTAATAATAATACTATAATGACGCGCACCTTACTTGACCAGTGCTCACAGAGGTCATTCGTTCTGCGGTCATCATTACCCCAGCTCAAGTGTACCAGCAAGGGTCAAGAGAACTTGCGTCTCCATGGTTTCACTGGTGAAATAGATTCCAGTGACTATGATATCGTGGAGATTTCCTATGTTTGTAGAAGAAAGGTATGTCCCATCAAGGCTGTTGTGGTCGACACACTACCCAGTTTCTATATAGCATCAGAGATTCAACCACATTTGAAATATCTCAGAAGCAAGGGGTATAAACTGGCTGATGATCAACTCTCTGCTAACAATGGTATTATGCTACTGGTCGGACCTGATTATTACTACGACCTGGTTCACCCTGGATATCGGCGGGTAGATAAGCTAATAATGCTCCCCACGATCCAAGGTTATGCCATTTCTGGATCCTATGCCACTTCCTCTCAAGACACACAGGTGGAGGTGGTTACGGTCCTCAAGGTAGCAGTAAGCCCCATAGATAAATATATTAGGCCAAATGTGCCTGATAATACATGTACTGATATAGATAAGCTATGGGACTTGGACAATATTGGAATTGACCCACATGAACTTGATCGTGAGTCCAAGCTAGCGTTAAGCTCGTATGAAGAGACTGTAACGTATGACTCTGGCAGAGGTCAGTATGTGGTAAGGCTCCCTTGGAATGATAACAAGAGTAAATTACCTACTAATTTCCATCTAGCACTTGGTAGGTTACGTGGCCTTCAGAAGCAGTTTGTCAAGGATCCAAGTTATTGCGAGACTTATGCGGCAGTTTTAGCCAAGCAGGTACAACGTGGATTTGTGGAGAGAGTAGATCTCAATGAGTATGGGGATAACATCCATTACCTTGCTCACCATGGGATTAAAAAGGACAGTTCCACCACTCCTGTTCGTATTGTGTATGACTGCTCTGCTAAATCTAGTGATCTAGTGATCGCCTGAATGATTGTCTGTACACAGGTCCGTCCCTGGTCTCTGATCTAGCGCAAATTATGTTGCGCTTCAGATGTCATAAGTTTGCATGGGTCGCCGATATTGAGAAGGCCTTCCTGATGCTTCAACTCCATCGTGAAGACAGGGACTCGACAAGATTTTTATGGCCACGGGACCCAATGGATCTAGATTCAGAGTATCTGGTCTACAGGTTCAGAGTCGTCTTATTCGGGGCGACCTGTTCCCAGTTCCTTCTCAACGCTACTATCTTGCATCATCTTGAGGAGGCTGGACTAGATCCTGACTTCAAGAATGAGATCAAGCAAGGGATCTATGTGGACAATCTTCAAGGCACCGGAGACAATGAAGATTTATTGCTCAAGAGATGCTGGGAGATCCGTGATATATTTGCCAAGGCTCATTTATACTTACTGTAAGAGAATGGGCCACTAATAGTGATCTTTTGAAAGGTCAATTTACTTCTGACGGTGTAGCTACTGAGAATAGTGAGGTGAAGTTTTTAGGCCACAAATGGGACACTACCACAGATTGTATATCCTTCTGTCACACCCCATGCGGCAGTGAGCTTATGACCAAGCGAAACTGCTTAAGCTTGTCAGCGAGGTTGTTTGATCCCCTAGGTTTTCTGCTGCCTGTAACAATCCGTGCTCGTATGTTTTTACAGCAACTGTGGCGGCTAAAACTAGATTGGGATACGCCCCTCCCGATTGAGTTACAAGATACTTGGCGGTTGATTCGGTCGGACCTTTCCACATGTTGCAAGGTCCAACTTAATCGTCAGGTTATTAGTGGTCAACAGGTGAATCTACATGCCTTTTCTGATGCTAGTAATAGTGCGTACGGTACTGCCATATACATATGCAATGGTAGTGAAGCGACGCTGGCTATAGCGAAGGCCAAGGTAGCCCCTATAAAGAAGATTACAGTTCCTAAATTAGAACTTACTGCATTGCTTCTGTCTGCTCGTCTAATAAAGTTTACACTGGATGCTTATGCAGACGTACTACAGATTAATAACGTCTATGTCTGGAGCGACAGTCAAATAGCGCTTTCATGGGTACACAGCCAGAAAGTGTTACCTGTTTATGTTTCTAATCGCACTGATGAGATTCATGACTTAGTTCCTACAGCTACATTTCGCTATGTGAGCACCAGGGATAACCCCAGTGACATAATTTCCCGGGGGATCTCGGCGCAGCAGTTTATGTCATCCTCTATTTGGTGGCATGGACCTCCATGGCTTACATCTCCAACTGAGTGGCCTCAGGATTTCAGGGATTACATATCTGATCCTTCAAGTCGGCCCCAAGATGATGTGTTAAGTAGTTCGAATGTGAGTACTACACATCAGGATAACAAGTTGGTAGAGTGGGAACGTTACGGCAGCTATGATCAAG
Organism: Lithodes maja; assembly: GCA_037953745.1. Lineage (NCBI taxonomy): Eukaryota > Metazoa > Arthropoda > Malacostraca > Decapoda > Lithodidae > Lithodes > Lithodes maja. The sequence goes on from JBAKBP010002918.1 coordinate 10,621, forward strand.
TAATACGGGTATTTGCATGGATATACCGTTTCATTAACAACATGAGAAGTCGGGCTCATGGGTCTTTCCTTAGTGAAGATTCGAAGCATACCAGACTCCATGAATTGAGATCAGCAGAAGCAAAACTAATATGTTTAGTACAAAAGGAATCTTATCCTACTGAACATCAAATCCTGAGCAAGGAGTCAAAGGCCAAACCCTCAAACTTAATGAGGCAGCTAGGATTATATATGGAAGGAGGCATCATTAAGTGTAGAGGCAGGATTAAAAAAGCGGACATTATTGATTCTGCTAAATATCCTGTCCTCCTTAGCTCCTCTCATTTGATTACCAAAATGTTGATTCGCCAATGCCATCGGACCTGCCTACATTTTGGCGTAAATTATGTTCTGGCGTAATAATGCGTATATGCGACAACGTTGGTGGATCCCTAAGATGCGACAAGCAATTAAAGGGATCCACAATAGCTGTACGATCTGTAAAAGATTACAGGGTAAGCCTTACTCCCCAGTTGATCTACCTCCCTTACCTGAGTTCAGGGTACAAAGGACTGAACCATTTCAGGTAACCGGGGTGGACTACACCGGAGCGATTCATGTTAGGGAATCGCCCGGTACTATCATAAAGGTATATGCCGTCCTATTCACATGTGCGGTAACCAGAGCGATTCATATTGAATTGATTGACGACCTATCCAGTGAGGGGTTTTTGCATACTCTACGACGCTTTGCAGGCCGCAATGGTTTCCCTCAAATTATTATGAGCGATAATGCGACTTGTTTTGTCGGGGCCTCTAAATATCTCCAGAGTTTAATGGATGACACGCAGGTTGTGGCTACCCTCACTGGAAAGGGTTGTCAGTGGAGATTTATACCAGCACGTGCACCATGGTTCGGGGCGATTTGGGAGAGAACTATCGGTATCGTCAAATCTGCCATGAAGAAGGTATTAGGAGGGGCACTGGTGACCAGACGGGAGTTGCAAACCATCTTAATAGAAATTGAGATGTCAGTCAATGACAGGCCCTTGACCTATACCTCGGCAGATGTTGATGACTTCTTACCCATTTCGCCTTCTATGCTAACACGTGGACGAACCCTTAATACCTTTCCTAGATCGTCCGTCAATGACTAAGATCTGCATGACCCTACGTTCGGCAATGCTGACGCCACACGTCGTCGCTTCCAGTATGTAAACAAGGTGTCCGACGATCTATGGAAACGGTGGACCCAAGAATATTTGCTGTCTCTTCGTGAGCGTCACTCTCATAAGATCAAAGGGACGAATCAACGATGGCCTCGTATCGGGGATATCGTCCTGATTCATGATGAGCGTCCTAGGTTATTTTGGAAGCTTGGGAGGATTATCGATTTGTTCCAGGGCATTGATGGTCTTATAAGGGTTGCTAGAATACGAACTTCGACTTGGGTTACTACTCGCCCAGTCGTAAGGTTATATCCCCTGGAGCAGGATGTAGAACTGCCGGATGATCCTGGCGTCTCTACTGATACCCCTCCGCGGGAGAATGCTGGTGACAGTGCTCCTCAAGGTGGGGCAGCTGATAATGAGAAGGATGATCCTCCTCAGGCTTCAGGTGGCGCTCGTCCCAAAAGGAGGGCGGCTATGAGTTCCGTGGATCTTTGGAGATCAAAGATCAAACAAGGTGATCTTTGACTTCGATGTCCTTTTTTTTTTGTTCTCTGTATATAGCTCCTGTATATCATTATTGGTGGCGGGCAATATGTCGGGAATAGGGTAATGATCCCGACAGTTTTAGGTCCAATAGGACATTTGAATTTGGCGGTATCGTATCGCATGTACGATTTCGGCTGGTTCTTTGTGTATTGTAGTTTATTCTTAAGTATAGGTTAAATATTAACTAAGTATAAATATCTACATCAGCTCTAGATGTATCATGAAACCAAGTTATGGGTTATAATTATTATGAGCCGGCAGCCATATGTAATTTCGCGAAGCGATCGGACGCCGGCCCTTTAGTCTCTCAATCAACACCATACAGCCAACATCTCCTCCCCCGGCTCTGACTCAACCCACAGTTCACCATGTGCTACAACTACTAATAATTTATAACAACAGTCCTACATCACCAGTCCTCTTAAGCTAAGTTCATTGTATCGATATTGTATTATGTGAACATTCCTACATGTCATGCAATTGAACTAGCCGTGTGTGGGGGACTGGATTACACCCATCGACGAATACCTCGTTGGTAATTATATTATAACTATTTGTTGGGATATTTCATGTACCAGTGATGTAATTTAACCTTTATCTAAATTCCCGATAAGCTAAATCCAAAGACATAAAGCGATATAAATGTATCATTATAATCCATAAAAGAACCATATACCACGTCTTTCCTCATGTCCCTGAAGCCACAATATTCGAGAGGTAAGTATATGCAGATCCTCCTTCAAAATATCCACATCATACTTATTTCTAAATAAAGAATATACATTTTTCATAAAATATCCTCTCTTATGATAAGGCATGTTATATTTAATCAGAGGATTCCATGAAAATAATAATCTTTTATAAAATCTTGCTTGAACCAGAGCCGTTAGATATCTCAGAAGCAATTGATTTTTTTTTCGACGGGAATGAGGGAGACAAAAGGCATAACTGCCTGCAGCGAGTGCCTCCCCCAGATTTCAAGGAGTGACAGGGCTGAAATCAAGGGACGTTCGAGCTAAAATGCCTGGGCACACGGAGTTTGAAGCAATTTAAATCATTGGAAGAGGGAAAGACTGATTCTGGGAGAGAGTTCCAGGGCTCAGCAGTTGAATAGAAGAAAGTCTGAGAATAGTGTTTCACTTTTGGGTTGGAGAGTTGCACAGAGTAGGGGTGGGATTGTGTTGCAAGGTGGGTACTACGTACCCTACATAGAGGAGGTGGTATACTCTGGGAAAGCTCCGAGAAACACTGATTATTGTAGTAGCGATAGAATAGCGAGAGAGATGCAACATTGCGGCGAAGAGAGAGAGATTGCAGAGAGTTGGTGAGTGGACGGGAGTTAATGATACGAAAGGCTTTCCTTTCTACTTTATCTAGGAGTGCGGTGTGAGAGGATCCTCCCCACACATGTGAACAATACTCAATACAAGGACGCACTGTGCCCCTGTACAGAGCAAGAAGCTGTGCAGGAGTAAAGAACCCCTTGAGGTGATTGAGCACACCCAGCTTCTGGGAGGCTGCCTTAGCGAGACTGGTAATATGGTCTTTCCAAGTGAGAGCAGAAGAAAAAGAGACACCAAGAACATTGAGAGAAGATGAAGGGTTGATTTTTGTATTATTGAAGAATAAGGGATAGTCCTCTGGAGGTTCCTGACGGTAGTAAGATGGATAAATTGAGTTTTGGAAGCATTAAATGCAACAAGGTTTTCTCTACCCCAATTGGAAATAGTAGCTAGATCAGCAGATAAGCATTTTATGGCTTCATTACGTTTACTTTAGAGGGACTGCTGGCTGGGACGTTCTGAAAAACTAATTGAGTGGTGTAAGGTAGAGTCGTCTGCATATGAATGGATGGGACTGGATGTACAGTTGAGATCATATATGAAAATTAGAAAGAGAATAGGAGATAAGACAGAACCCTGAGGAACACCGGAGTTGATAGGATGAGGAAATGAGCGATGGCCGTCCACAACCGCAGCTATGGAACGGCCGGAAAGGAAATTAGAGACAAAGGCACAGATGGAGGTACAGAAACCGAAGGAGGGTAGTTTGGAAATTGAAGATTTGTGCCAGACTCAATCGAAGGCCTTCGATATGTCTAGTGCAACAGAAAAAGTCTCACCGAAGTCCCGAAAGTTGGATGACCAAGAGTTAGTAAGATATGAAAGAAGATCACCAGTAGAGCGACCCTTAAGGAAACCATACTGGCGATCTGAGAGCAGATTATGAGAAGAGAAATGCTTGAGAAATTTAGAAGCAAGAACAGTTTCAAAATGTTTAGAGGTACAAGAGATGAGAGCAATTGGATGATAGTTGGAGGGTTGAGAGCAGTCACCCTTCTTTGGGACAGGTTGAATGAGAGCAAACTTCCAGCAAGAAGGAAAGATGTTAGAGGAGAGACAGAGACGAAAGAGTTTGCCTAGGCAGGGGGTCAGCACAGAAGCACAGTTTTTAAGAACAACAGGAGGAATGCCGTCTGGACCGTACGCCTTCTTAGTATTAAGCCCAGAGAGGGTAGCAAGTACATCTTTAGAAGAGATTGGGATATGAGCTTAAGTAGGAGAGAGGGGGATGGAGAGGGAGGAATAGCAACGGAATAATCCAAGGTACAGTTTTTGGTAAAAGTTTGAGCAAAGAGTTCAGCTTTGTCAGAAGAAGAAGTGATGGTTGTGCCATCAGAGTGGAAAAGGGGAGGGAAAGACGAGGAAGAATAGTTGTTGGAGAGGTTTTTGGCTAGATGCCAGAAAGCTTGGGAAGAGCTAGAGTTGGATAGTTCAGTGCATTTATTATTGATGAAAGAGTGCTTGGCAAGTCAAAGAACAAAAAATTACAAAGGGATGCAGTAATATGGCCGCTGGCAAAAATGGGAACACCATACATTCGCTTTAAGGCATTACTGTAGGCAATCTCGAAGGCTTTGAACATGCTGGATCTAAAGGTTGAAGTGTGGTTCCAGAGACATAAACCATAATCCGGACAACATTACGAATTAAAAAGATACAGAAGTGTATTGACATCTACAAAGTTAAAATCTCTATATACAGAATTAGAAGAAGTATACAAATTGCTAAGTCTAAATGCAATATCCTTTGCATCTTTGAAATCGTTTACAACTACATGACCAAGATATTTAAATTGATTAACAACTTCAATACTTTTGTTATCCAGTGTCATAATATAAATTATCTCTCTATAATTAACACCAAATATCATACATTTACTCTTTTCATTATTTATAGTTAACTTGTGATTTGCGTTTTTTGAGCATAGTTCCTTATATAAAAGTTCCAAATCATTCCTCGATCCAGCAAGTACTACCAGGTCGTCCGCATATACTAAGATATTAAATCTGGAAATTCCCAGTCTACATCCAGTTTCCATTTTAGAGATATCCTCAATTACTTCATTAATATAAACATTAAACAAAAATTGAGACAATACACCTCCTTGCCTTACACCTCTATCTATGTAATAATATTCACTACTACTTGTATGCCATTTTATGTTAACTAACTGATTTCGCAAGTAGTGCATTAATATAAAAATATGATGTCAATATTTACTCTAGTTTATAATAGCTTCTTTGCCAGAATGAAATGATCAATGTTGTCAAAAGCTTTACATAAATCAATGAATGCAGCGTAACCAGATGTTTTATTATTTGCATATTTTTTCATGAAATCCTTTAGTATGAAACATGCATCCGTAGTAGAAAAACCCTTTCGAAAACCAAATTGTCTAACATTAATACTCGTTTTTTCATTTAGGATCTCTAATATATGAATTTCAAAAATCTTCAAAAGACAAGAGGACTGCATAACCGGCCTATACTTTGATGATTCTGTTACATTCTTACTCTCTTTCGGAATTGGAGTAGTAGTACCCTTTAACATATTACTGGGCAAGTAGCAGTGAATGTAGCAAGTATTATAAAAGTTAGCAAGATATTGTAAGAAACTCTCAGAAGCATTATTAATAAAGACTGCGTGGATGTTATCATGACCAGCACCAGAATTCAGTTGAAGTATTAATTTTCTCAATGTACAACTCGCAAGAGTAAGATTACATTTTCTGCTATGCATCCATTCATTCTTTATTGACCTTATAATTTCTCTCTCACTCTCTATGTCTGCTGGTGGTTGATTAAGGTGAAACTTATCTACACAAATTTGATTGATTTCCAAATGGTTATTAGTTCCATCTATAGCTCCAGGTTCTTTCTTACATCCTCTTTTCTTCTTCACTATGGCGGATTTAAGGAAGATAAGTTTACTCTAGGCTACCTAAGACTGAAAAGGTCCGCTCATATAATGTAAATAAATAATAATACCGGGAGTGTAACTCACTTATTAAAATCACCATAGAATACAGCTAGGCAAGGTGGAAATGCTGATGGAGGTGCTGATAGATGGTAGGCAAATGGCTGTTATTCAAACACCATTGGATGTTTACCTTAAGGTGACCACGAGGATGCACCTGAACAATATTGAATAAATGAGGTTAAAGAAAGTTAAATCATGATAATAAGGCTTAGCTGTCAGTCGGTCTGTCTGTAGGATGTAGTTGAGTTTAAGTTAATGATAAGAGCTAGATGGAACCGGAACCAGGATCGCGGCGAACTAAAGAGTGGAGGTGTTGCTTGGACAAAGTATAAAAGTGCTCTGACGCGGTGCGCCACAATCCAAGACGTCATCGTCTTACGCTACGAATCTAGCGGCTACTGCTAAGTTAGTAGCGGATATCTAGCGGTAAATATCGCACCGCTTACATAATATTACAGCATGGTTTATATGATAAATCATATATGCATTCCTAAAGACACTTAAATACTATACTTTCGTATAATAGGCCTTATTTAACTTATTAAGATTACATACTGTACAAACTGTATCTAGGGTATGATACATAGAAAATGTAGATTATACCACTGACTATCGTGAATCCACGATAATCACATCTCTCCAGAACTGGGCCGTATTCCTATTATAAAATGTCTTCTTAATTACATTACATATTTCCCTATTTTCATTGATTTTACAGTCGTTTAACACTTTTTCAAATTGTTTCCTAGTTGCTATCATTGCATCATGTTCTTGTGATCCTCGTAGCCTTCCCTTCTCTACCCAAGTAAGATTTTCCCTAGTTCTACTATGGAGTTCTTTAACTCGACTGTTCCAACCAGGTATGATCTTGTATTTATTTTTCTTAAGGAAGTTTCTCTTATATTTATCACTTGCTATATTAACACTGCTGACTATGTGTTCATAAAGTTCATCAATATATTTGAGATGCTGCGGATCATGACACCCAACATTTAAACATTTATGTATAGGTAGATTAGAAAACGTATCAAGATATGCATCCACTTCTTTGTTGATTGCATTAAGCTCTTGTATTTTTAAGCTACTCCAATTGATAAACGACTGAGGAATTACAACACTGCCTTGCTAACTTTCCAAATGTTGAGGTAAAGATCCCTTGAATCTCCTTGTTACATGTAATGGTAGATGATCAGATCCATTAATATCAAGTAAAACCTTGATGTCTCTTATTTCAACGTGGTTATGATTTTTACCTATACAATTGTCCAACCATCGACATACAAAATTGCCATAACCAGTGAATGTGAAAGTATTCAGGTCAAGATTCTCTACATCATAACAATGCAATGCATTCCTTACCATAAAATTAGATAGATTACGCCAAGCTCTTCCTGACAGCGGATCAGCATTGAAGTCTCCCATTATATAAATAGTGTCAACATTATAGCTATCTATGAATTCCTGCAAAGTAGCAAGCGATTCCATATATCTATTTAGAGTTGAAGCTTCCCATATATCACTGTTCAAGTAAACATTTACCAATATTATATTTAATCCATATATGTCAACATTCATCATGATTACTCTTGTATCTATAACAATTTTATTTACTCTAAATGTAGATTTTTTGTTCCACAAAATAGCAAGCCCACCCTCAGGCCTTCCCGCCATTGACTTTAAAGATTTCTTTGAAATAGTGGCTCCAACCCCAACACTATCATAATTGTCGTCAATGTAATTAAGAATACCTAACTTTTCTTCAGTTAAAAATATTTCCTGCAGAAATATGAAATCATGATTTAAGGTTGCCAGGTCTCTTACCAAATCTATATTTTTCTTCAGTGAACAACAGTTGAAAGAATATATATATGTATATCCAGTATTGTCTATAGTAAGCACAAGAGCAGTAGGCTATAATAGAGATGCTATTTTTCCAGTAATAATACAGAAATAGGTGATTTATACGCAAAATAGGTGCAGCTATTTATGTCGGCAAGTAATGTCTGAAAAGCACACGTATATCTAGAGTAAAAAATAAAACACTAATTAACCCTTAACCCGCTGAGACCCAGCGTCGCACGTGTTGCGTCTGCAATGTTCGATCACCAGAACCCAGCGACGCAATGGTTGCGTCCAGGTTAATTACTTTGGTCCTATGGCACCTAGAGGGCTCAGATTTGTATGGGAACTGTGTAAGTATCCCACGCAACCATGCCGATGGTTGAAAACTCTCAAAGTCCAACCGCGTGCGCGTGAGCACGTAAAAACCTCTTTTTGGGGAAAATTGCCTTCAATTTTTTACTCTTGTAAAATCCGTTTTCGGGAGCTCTGTAGGACCATTTTTTGAGCTTTTTGATCGGTTTTTCGTGGTTTTTCCTTCATTCCTAACCCATTCGCTATTGTTTCTGGAAAAAAAAAATTTCAACCCTCTGGGCCTGGGTGGGACTTTTATTACTACCTAGCTGGGGCTCAGCGGGTTAAAGATCGGGGCCGGACTTAAGTCTGGCTCCAATTTGCAGCAATTTAGGAGCATTATGACGGCTTTTTAAGGGTTAAAATCGAGTGCAAATGGCTGGGAGCGCAGCGGGCCAGACAGCCGACTCCCAGGGCTTACCGCCGCCCATTAACTCATGTTCCCTGTGTTCTCAAGAGGCCGGCAGTGTAGCCAGTAGTGAGCATAGCTGGGAAAAATATGCCGCTATACGCTAAACTCCCATGTTACTGGTATCACCGTATGAAAATCACGAGTGCTACGTAGCTCGTTCTGGTCTCATTTTGAAGCTTTTAGCGCCTAGTTTTTTGCTAAATATTTTTTTTTCATGCAGATACTTGATATATCATTCAGGAGGGCCTGAATATGCCCAAATAAGCCCAAAACCCCCCGCTAGACAAGGGTTAAGAAAAACAAAATCATAAAAATGCTGTACCCACCAACTCAACCTTAGATGAAATAAATCAAGATGTCCCTGTACTTAATTTTAATTCGCCTGAAATTCCCTCACTAAGATCCACACCAGACATGTCAAAACTATTTTGCAGAATCTCTTGGTAGATAAGGCTCCTGGTCCAGATGAAATTCCTCCAATAGAGTCCATGAGCCAGGCCAGATATCGGTACCACCTGGGGTGACTAAACACGAATGGTACTAAAATGTTTATAGAGTGACTGTAAGTACATTAAGATATGATAGCCTTCTCGCACTGGTAGCTTAGTCTAATTTTTTTGATGCAATAGGGGCGCTACCCAAAAATAAAGATTTTTAGCGTGACGCTCGGCGTTTTCCTCATTTTCTTTAAAATCCATCACACAATCATCGCGAAACTTTGAACACCTATGTAGAATTATATTCTCTACCAGAGTTGTTCCTAGGTATTTTTCAAATTTCCTCATATTTCGGAATATACTCTATATTTTGGGTATTTTCCTCTAAATCTAGAATAAATCCTTAAATATGGGGAACATTGAAAAATATATTCTAACAGCTCTTGTAGCTTATTTGATTCTCTACAAGAATTATTCCGATGTGTATTTCAAGTTTCTCCATATTTAGGGGTTTATTTCATATTTGGGGATTTTTTGATATATTTTGGGGATAATTTATTATTGGAAGGAGCAAACATATGTAGAGTGGTTTCCATGTAATGTGTTTGTTTGTTCATGGTTTAATGGGGATATTTTTTGCAGGTGTGTGTCGACTGTTTGACGGCAGGATGGAACCATCTGCGAGGAAGAGAGCACGGATCGACTGTATCATCCACTGCTCTGATGATGACAGCGATGCTCTGGTGTCACCACAGGATTTGGACTCCTGGAACACATTGCTCAGGGCTGCAGAAATCAGGCAGCATGATCCAGTCCTGGAAGCAGCCAAGGGCCTTGAAGAAGGAGGAATACCACACATACATTATCACCGTAAATGTCGTAGTCTCTTTACAATGAAGAAGTCACTGGATTCTATCCTTGCCAAGGGTGTCAAGATAGAATCAGCAAGCGTCGACCCCAGGAGGAGGGCATCAAGGGATGCCCCTAGTACTAGCAGGGTGTATGCCAAAGGATGTATCTTCTGCGAGAAGTCAAGCAAGTACATAAAAACAACAAAGACAAGGGAGCCACTCATACAGTGTGTTGAGCTACGAGCAGATGAGAAGATTCGCAGAGCAGCAATAAGGAAACTCAACCAGAGAATCCTTGGTTTAGTTAGCAGAGACCTTGTTGCTGCAGAGGGTCACTACCACAAGTCGTGCTACAAACTCTTCACAAAAGATGATTTCCCAGCGGCCGCCAGGTCGGGTGCAGGTGAAAATCAGGAAGAAAGCGAGGAAGCACGCTACGAAGAGGTTGAGACAGAAGCCCTCGAGGAACTCTGCTTGTATATAAGGACCAAATTATTCCCCAACCCAGAGGTACTGCCTATGACAAACCTCACATCTAGGCTTGAGAGATCCATGATGTCCCGTGGTATTATCCAACTGAAACCAGCGACAAAGAAACATGTTCGCCGAAAGATTGAAACCGAGTTTGGAGAATCACTACGCTTTGTCCCAGATGAGAAAGGAAAGCTTCTAATCTATCCACGCAGCCTCTCAATGGACGACCTTGCCCGGCAAGCACACAAAATGGCAAAAGACCTGCAAGAAGCAAGAGCAGCTAACTCTGACGATGTCTTAACCAAAGCAGGAATGCAGCTGAGGAATGAGATCAATAAACAAGATGTGAGTCAGCCATGGCCTCCCGATACAGATCAGAATGTCATTCCTGCAGCAGTCACTCAATTCCTGCACACCCTGCTGACAGGAGAGTGTGAGTGTGAAACTCCCTCTGAAAGAGCTCAACGTCTTGCCACTTCCTTTGGCAGTGACTTGGTCTTTGCTGTTACCAGTGGCAAGACAAAACCACCCAAACACGTACTGCTGACCAATGCTGTAAAGTCTTTGACAGGAAACACAGAACTGATCCGAACTCTGAATCGTCTTGGTCACTGTGTGTCTTACTCAATGTTTGAGGAGATCGATACAGCCCTTTGTATCCAGAAGCTGGAATGCTCAAAGGATGACATTCCACTGCCAGCAAACATCTACCCTGGTGTAGAACTTTTTCACAGCTTGCAGGTACAGCACTGAGTCACGCTGTTCATGAAGGTGCTAAGAGCAGGCGCATTGATGTTGTGTTTGATATCTACAAGGAGACATCCATCAAGGATGCAGAACGAGCCAAAAGAAGTGCAGGCACAGGAATTCATTTCAAGAACATTCAACCTGGGCACAACATCCAGCAGTGGAGAAAGTTACTCGGTAGTTCCTCCAACAAGGCAAGTCTTATCAAGTTCTTGGTAGAAGAATGGAAGGCACCACAGCACAGGGAGAAGCTCAAGGACAAGGAGCTGTATGTCACATGTGAGCAGCGCTGCTTCAAGATCACCAAAGAGCAGTGGGAAGAGGCTCCTGAGCTTAAGTCAACTCAAGAAGAAGCAGACACACGCCTTCTTCTCCATGCACTTCATGCAGCAGAATCTGGGAACAAGTCTGTCATCATCACTGCAGAAGATACAGACGTCATGGTGTTGTGTCTTGGCATGTGCCACAAGATCCCATCCCATCTGTTCCAGAAGTGCGGGACGAAGAACCGGACAAGATTCCTGGATATCACCACACTGAGCCGCACACTGGGAGGCAGCGTGTGTGATTCATTGATTGGTATGCATGCCTTTACAGGCTGTGATACCGTCAGTGCATTCGCTGGCCGAGGGAAGATGACGACACTCAAGCAGGTGAAGATGGACAAGACATACCAGGATGCTTTTCACGAACTTGGACGCTCATGGGAAGTGTCTCCTGAACTCTTTGAGAAGCTACAGGAAATCACCTGCCACATGTACCTACCATCTACCCACACAACTAAGGTAAACAAGCTTCGGTATGAGCTGTTCTGTGCAAGACGTGGAGAGGTAGAGTCAAGTCAACTCCCTCCTTGTGAGGACTGCCTCTTCATGCATGCACTGCGTGCAAACTACCAGGCTGCGATCTGGAGGAGAAGTCTTCAGAGCCAGCCATTTGTTGCGAACCCAACAGACTGCGGTTGGATGACAGATGAGGACGGTAAGCTTGCCGTCAACTGGATGCGAGGCTCACCAGCACCAGATGCTGTTATGCAGCTACTGTCTTGCAAGTGTGTGCGGTCATGCGAACTCCCTAAGTGTACTTGCCTCAGCAATGGTCTAAAATGCACGGACATGTGCAGGTTACAGACATGTCAGAACAAGGCTATTGAAGAAGAGCCGGTGGCACAACAGTCAGATTCCGAGTCTGATGTAGATGATATTTAGGAGTAGTAATTTGCCATAATAGTATGTACAAGCCCATGGCATGCTTAGTGTGTATTTACAGGACTTGTATTAAATGTGACAATTACTATATGCATTTTGTTGACATTTAGGCATTCCTGTCCCCAAATTTGACATTTTAAAAAATTTCGGAATTTTCGGTAGGGTATGTCTATTCAAGAAGTGATAACGACCATTAAGCTACCAATGTGCAAGGGCTATCATATCAAAACATAAACTAGAGACATGTAGCAAGCTAAAAACACCTAAGAGAATTAGTCACCCCGGGTGGTACCGATATCCCAAAATTCGGGTCTTGGCTCATGGACTATACTTAAGAATTGCTCCTTGGTGCTCGCTCCCGTATTGGCAAAAAATTTCCGTCTGTGTACTCATACCTCATGCTTCCCAGTACCCTGGAAAGAAGCAAACATCCATCCAGTTCCTAAAAAAGGTGCCTCTTCAGATCCATCAAACTACAGACCAATAGCTATAACTTCCACTCTTGGTAAAGTCTTTGAAATTATATTAAATAATCACATAATTAAGCATCTTGAGAATAATAAATTAATCAGTGATAGGCAATATGGTTTTAGACGATGTCGATCAACTGCAGACATGCTTTGCCTTCTTACCATCAAATCAACCAAGCTACAGACCAACATGGTGAAACACATACAATAGCACTGGATATATCAAAGGCATTTGATAGAGTCTGGCATCAATCCTTATTGTCGATGTCACACTACGGCCTTGCATCATTAGTTCCACTAATTTCTTCTTATCTTCATAACAGAAAAATATGTGTAATGGTAGATGGCATTTATTCTCAATTTCACTCAATAAATGCTGGTGTTCCCCAGGGATCAGTTTTGGCCCCAATTTTGTTCCTCATTCATATCAATGATCTCATATCTACCACTCATAATCCAATACATTCCTACGCAGATGACTCAACACTCCACAGTTCCTTCACATTTACCAATTCTTTCACCCAACCCGATCTTATAAATTCAAAAATAAACAATGCAATTTCTCTGAACCAGGACCTTTCTAGAATTAATGGATGGGGACAAAAGAATCTAGTTTCCTTTAATGCACAGAAAACCAAGTACATTCAATTTTCTAACCGACAGAATCTCACTGACTCCCATATATTTTTTAATGATGTAAATATTCCCACTTCCCCTAGTATTGACATTCTCGGTGTAACATTAACTACTAACTTGAGCTGGACACATTATGTTAGAAGCATTGCTAAGAATGCCTCTAAAAAACTGGGACTCCTGTACAGAGTTCGAGAATTCTTCACTGACGAGCAGTTGGCCGTGATATATAAAAGTCATGTGCGTTCTCAGATGGATTACTGTTCACCTCTGTGGGGTGGAAGTGGAGTGGTTGCATTGAGGCAGTTGGACAAAATTCAAAATAAAGCTATTAGATTAATCAATAACCCTGCAATCACACAGGACCTTCCTACATTATCCATACGAAGAAACGTTGCATCCCTTGCATTATTCTACAGATATTTTCACAGCAATTGTTCCGAGGAACTTGCTTCAATTGTGCCGCCTCTCCACATCTTTCCCCGTAGAACTAGGGCAACTGAGAGCGCCCATGAATTTACACTTTCTCCTCCACAATGCAGGACTTCTGCTTATCAGAATTCATTTTTCCCCAGAGCTACTACTCTTTGGAATTCACTTCCCTCGAATTGCTTTCCACAAACTTACAATCTACAAATGTTTAAATCCAGTTGTTGCAAACATTTTATGAATGGAGGATGCCTTTAGGCACATGGACCTTTTTGTTTTATCTGTGTTTTTCCTTCCTCCGTTCATTGTCTCTTAAAAATAAAAAATAATAATAATAATAATAATCTAATCATTAACTTTGAACACAGAAATGTGGAAAAAGAATTGTTGAGACGAAAAATGCTGAAAATATGTTCCAATTAGAAAAACCTAAAAACAAAAAACTAAATGAAGATATTAGAACTAGATTATGAAGGTATTTTTTACCTAGTCAAATAAGCAACTATGAAATACTAAAATGCTAACTAGATCCCACAATGGTTATCTAGAAATGGGTAAGGACACTTACAAGTAGTACTAAAAATAAATATGTACAGTATATATACAAAACACAACAAAATCAAAGGCAAAACTAAAAACAAAACTCGGTCTCTCAAATATAAAAGAAAAATATAAAGTGAAATGCCCAATATATATCAATACATTTAGCTAATAAACTAAGCGTTATTTACGTTCTTAGGTCTATTGTAGAACTTATTAAATATAATATCCTCCAGCCAAAGTTCTGGATTGAATCATTTGTCTCTCTCAGTAATAGTTACAGTAACTTTATACGTTTTATGCTCATCAGATCTTATTATTATTTCGCTTATAGCTTGAACTTCAACTTCACAATTATCATTTATGTGGATGTGAACTACCGGTCAACCCTGTCTATAAACACATCTACTAGTTTTTTAGCTGCTTTTAGGGAGCTACCGTCAGCCCTTCTTTGACCTCTTACTCCGGAGTTAAATCTCGACACCTTTCTGTGTTTGGACTGTACCTTGGTCCAGCCTGCCTCAGGAGATGTCCGTACCATCCCGTCATCATCCATCTCTCTAGGGGTACCTCTCATATACCGATTACCACCAGGGGACCATCTCATTCCCTTAGTAACAGCCCCAGTACGCTGATCAGTGACCACTGGGGCGGGGCTGCTGCACGCTGCCATTCTCACATATCTTACCCAACGCTCGGTTCTCCATTCCCAGTCCTCCCTGAATCATTGGTCTTGTCCACATCACCAGCACAGCTATCTGATCTCACTTCACTCATCTTCGCGGACAGTTTCCTTCTCCCATCTCTTCTCAGCATCCTTATTCTCATGACTCCTCATGCTCAAGCTCGATCGTACTGCTTCTGCATAATCTCGACCCGGTGCTTCATTATGCTTTATAGGTTGAATAGACGAGTCTCTTAAGGAGGTAAAGTCTTCGAGAATATTTACCTCGTTCATTGTGATGTCTCGAGCAGCTTCTTCCATCCCACTGACAGCGTTTGTGAACTTATTCTTGAGGTTATTGACTTCTATTTGTATCTGTCTCATAGCATCAGCTGTGTTAAATACTTTACTTTTAATGTCTAGGATTTTTGGTAATAGTTCACTGATTTTCGCATTATCCTGTATGATTGTGTTCAATACAGGCACCAGTATTTCTAATCCTACTGGAGGCATTTTCTTGTAAGTATCGATCACGAAGTGAATATTCATTTTCATTGGTAGGAATCGTTCATATGCTTCGAGCAGATCCTTATTATCTTTCTGAACTTTCTCAGGTTCACATCTCCACGACACATCTTCCTTAAGAATATCACACATTATTTCCTTCGCCTTTTTAATTTAATCGTGAGAATAATATGTGACATTATCAAGTAGTGTATCGTAGGAGAGGTCTTTCTTAGCTGAATTCACAAAGCACATCAAGCTATTAACTATGTATTCGTCCGCCATTATAGAAAACCGGTAGTAATTGGTAACTCAAGATGCAGTCATAGAACAAAAATGACAGTCACCACCATTGTTAATACGAATACTGGAGAATTCGCCCCCGAAACGAGTTAGCCCCTCTTTGAGAAGTCGCCCCGCCGCGAGTTCGCGCTGTTAACCCGGGAACAGCAAGAACATTCTTAAGAGGTTTTGGTGGGCAAGGGCGAGGACCCTCTTAAGAGGTAAGGCCTAAAAAAAAAATTTAAAAGGCCCCAGTAGCACTTAAAACGTGTTTTTTTTTTTTTTTCCCCTCCATACCTCATGGAGGTACACCACCGTCCTGGTGGTGTAATGGTTAAGGTGGCAAAAATATGTGTGTGATAACCCGGGTTCGAATCCCGGTGGATCATTATTATATACTTTAATTAATTTCATTGGGGGTGTGGTGGTGAGATTAATAAAAATAATATCATTCATCCACATCCCCTCCTTCCCCCCTTTCCCCCCTCCCCCCCTTCAATTATCACCTATTTTCCCTGTTATTCCCTTATTTATTGGTATATTTTCTTGTAAACATCTCCAAACCGATCCTAGGCTGTGGTCATGTGTGTGTTAAATAAGGTAGAGACTGGGAGAGAGTGAGGGAGTAGCTCAGTACTGCTTCAACCCTCGAGAGAAGAGGGTGTGAGGCCGACTGGCTCATAATTGATGAATGAACCGCTCGCTAACAATTCGCGATTAGGACCATCCAAATGATATACCCACTTGTTTTATTGTTGTTACAGGTTACTTTCTTCATATTAAAGGTAAAATAGGCGCATATGAATAAGTAATAACGATATTTATTGTAAAATGATGATCATAGGCAGGAATGGAGCTTAATATTGCCGCCCAGAACTGTGGTGTTCACTACACCCTGCGCGTGCGCGCCGGGTTATTGTCCCCCCTCCCCCCTAAAGGGTACTGAAGAATTCCCCCTCTATTCATCTCTCTAACCTAACCAAACCTAACCTAACTTAATCTAACCCAACACTAACCTAACCTAACCTAACCCTACCCTAACCTAACCTAACCCTAACATAACATAACCAAACCTAACCTAACTTAACCTAACCTAACCCTAACATAACCTAACCAAACCTAACCTAACTTAACCTAACCCAACACTAACCTAACCTAACCTAACCCAACCCTACCCTAACCTAACCTAACCCTAACATAACCTAACCTAACCTAACCTAACCCTACCCTAACCTAACCTAACCCTAACATAACCTAACCTAACCTAACCTAACCCTACCCTAACCTAACCTAACCCTAACATAACCTAACCTAACCTAACCTAACAAATGAGTACACATGAGTAATGTCCTCAATTCCTTCTTTGCATCAGTTTTTACTACAGAAGACCTCAGGGGTTGGGGAGGGATGGAAATAAGTGGTAAGCTCCAGGGATGGTGGGTGGGGGGGGGGGGGGGGGGGGATAAACGGGGCGAACTCGTTGTCCAAGAGCGGGGCGATTTGGTTTCGGGGCGAATTCTCCTGTAACCCCTATTCACAGTTAAACTAAGTCAATCATTTCACATTATAGTGTAGGTATAGAGTACAAGTAATGCCATTATATAATGGTACTCGCACAGCACAGGTTTAGTCCGTATTTATGAGGTATATCGCACATCAACGTAATATAGTGGTAGGTTAAGGTGGGCCGCCATGTTGACCTGCCGCCACATCAACAGGCTCGGCGATATATATATATAATTATATATATATATATATATATATATATATATATATATATATATATATATATATATAGTATATATACAAGGTGCTTGAAAATTACATCATCAAAACTACAGGGCGTAGTGTACATGTACAAACTTATAAATATCCAATGTTATATTATGTACCAATAATGAGATACATGCATTAATATTTATGTAGCAGAAACAAGAGTGTAAGGAGAGCATAAGGATACAATCGTAACTTTTGATGAATTACATAATGAAAATGTAATATGGAATCGTTATACAAACTTCATGGACATTCATTCCCCACTTCTTAAGACCACAACAAATAGAAAACATCATAGAGTACCTCTTTGTAACTCCTTATAAAGCTCTTTGTTTCTCCGGTGGTGGAGGGGGATATAGCTCCCTTTGTTAACACTGGTTTCATGGTGTGTGTGTGTGTGTGTGTGTGTGTGTTGTGGGGTTGGGGAAATGTAGGTCTGTGTTTGGACAATTGGCACCTATTTTTGTCCACGGTATGGGCTTGATTTAATTTACATTTTTAATATGTGTCTGTCTCATTATTGGTACATACTGTACTAGGACATTCGTTATTTATATGATGTTACTTCGTGTTCCATTTATTTTATACCCTGGAATATTGATGGTGTAATTTTCAAGCACTGTATATACTGTATATACAGTATATACGAAGTGCCTTTCGGGACTTCGGTGAGACTTTTTCTATTGCACTAGACATATCGAAAGCTTTCAATAGAGTCTGGCACAAATCTTTAATTTCTAAACTACCCTCCTTCGGTTTCTATCCCTCCATCTGTGCCTTTGTCTCTAATTTCCTTTCCGGCCGTTCCATAGCCGCGGTTGTGGACGGCCATTGTTCACTTCCTCACCCTATAAACTCTGGTGTTCCTCAGGGCTCTGTCCTATCCCCTATTCTCTTTCTAATTTTTATAAATGATCTCAACTGTACCTTAATTCCCATCCATTCATACGCAGATGACTCAACCTTACACTACTCCATTTGTTTTTCAGAACGCCCCAGCCAGCAATCCCTTAACGACAAACGTAATGAAGCCATAGAACTCTTAAATTCTGATCTAAATACTATCTCCAATTGGGGCAGAGAAAACCTTGTTACCTTTAATGCTTCCAAAACCCAATTTCTCCATCTATCTACCCGTCAGGAACTCCCAGCGGACTATCCCTTATTCTTCAACAATACAAAAATCAACCCTTCATCTTCTCTCAACATTCTTGGTGTCTCTTTTTCTTCTGCTCTCATTTGGAAGGACCATATTACCAGTCTTGCTAAGGCAGCCTCCCAGAAGCTGGGTGTGCTCAACCGCCTTAGGGGGTTCTTTTCCCCAGCACAGCTTCTTGCTCTGTACAGGGGCATAGTGCGTCCTTGTATTGAGTATTGTTTACATGTGTGGGGAGGTTCCTCTCACACCGCTCTCCTAGACAAAGTTGAAAGGAAGGCCTTTCGTATCATTAACTCCCGTCCACTCACCAACTCTCTGCAATCTCTCTCTCTCTGCCTGTTACGAACTGGCACTCGGGTACACAAGGGCTCTCAATCAGGACTCGAATACGGCTCGCTGCCACAACGGAAACACACGATCCCAACCCCTGAGTACTGCCAGCCGAACAAAAAACACCAATACCCTCCAGAGTTCAATCTGCTATAACGGGGTATACAAGAACTCGGTACTAGTGTTCAAGAACAGACTAATAAAGAGACAGGAATTATCTAGTCTGGTCAACAATCAAACAATGAAGTAAGAAACAACAACACAAAAGAATAGTGTTGGCCGAAGCCGAAGTAATCCACCCTTGACTATGAACTTAAGAAGTCCACCACCCTCTACTTCGGATCGGCACTATTACGTTACGTTAATTAATAGTCCTTAAGCATCGAGCAAGGAATCTTCTGAAAAAAGTTAGATGCTTCTCGGATGCTCGTAAGAAGTACGTATCGGATTTTGTACAGTAATTCAATAAGCAAAAACACTGGCAATTAAATACTATTAAAGGCTTAAATTGGCATAAGAATAATTAAAAGAATATGCAATAGTAAATGGCAAACATTAAAAGGAAGTACTCCGCAAATGCAACGGCAATAGCCTACTTGGATTGTGCTCGTGGGCCACTAATCACTAAAGTAGCCAAGCTTGCAACACATGAAATCAATAGTGCATAAACAATATCATACATAAGGAAAGCTTCAATATTATTCTGTATCTACTAATCGAGTAGAGTCTAGCTGGGGTACTGTAGGCAAAAAGGTAGCAGTGACTTAGCAAAAACGGCTCGTAGCCTAGCGAAGTCCTCACGACTGTTTAAAGTATTACGTTAAAACTAACAAGTGCACTTTGAGAAATCCAGATCCCTTGTATCTGGTTTTCTCCCGGCTCCTTGACAAAGTAAAAACAAACTGTTAATAAAATACAGGGTGGTTAGGCTCTTGCCCTCACGCACTGTAAATTATTAACTCAACACAGTCAGCCGCGAAGACAACCTAGGCTTCACTGAACCGAAACGAGTATGCAGGTTTATCGCTTAACCCGGCAAGCGCGATAGGCCTCACGGAAGGCTTTCTATAGCGAACGCGATAGGCCTCACGGAAGCAGGATTTTTAAAGGCGTACCAAAACGGCGCCACGCTGTCTAGCGAGTCACAAATTCTGCTACGTTTAGTGCGACATGGTACCTCTCGATGCCACCCACCACCAGCCGCCGCACGCACCCCACGCAGTCTACACACGCAGTACGCTCTCAGTCATTATGGAGCCTACACGCTCCCGTGTTGACTCGCCCAACCCTGTTGCTGGCGGTGTTAGTGCTCGTGGCAGGACACGAACACGTGCCAGGGACCCCTCCTACGTATATACTTCTGAGGAGGATGAGCCAGTGCAGCCAAGAAGACCTACACGTGCTGGGACAAGCACGACACGAGGTGGGAGAGGCACGACACGAGCAACAAGCACGAGGAGTGTGAAGAGGTCATTGTCCTCAGCATTTGCTCTGACAACTGCTACCACAACAACTACTGCCTCTACTGTTGTAGCAACGACGCCCACGGCGCCCACCACCACCACAGGAAGTACAAGTGGCCGTCCTGGGGATGCAGGAGCATCGGGGGTGGTAGTTGGAAGGAAGGGTAAGGGAAAAGGTCACCCTTATCAGTTCAAGAGGAGTAAGGTGACACCTCCCGCCTCTACCACCCCCGCGTTGCCGCCACCACCACCACCACCACCGCCACCACCACCACCACCCACCACGGCCGCCCCTGCACCACTGCTCACCACGGCCGCCCCTGCACCACCGCCCACGCACGCCCACGCCCCTGCTCCACCACCCACGCCCACCCATGCCCCTGCTAATGTTGGAGGACCTCGTAGAGTTGTGACAGCCGGTCTAACGCCATCTAAGTTTGACGCCCTCCTCTTCCCTCCGGACTCCTCTGACGACGACGCTGCAGAAGGGGAAGCCTTCGATCCCAGGAACTATGGCTGGGGTGGTGATAGTGGGAGCGAGTCTGAGGAGGATGAAGACCGATATGAGGGAGGTGCAGAGGATTCGGAAGACGACGATCTACTTCTGCACCGTAGCCATGACCAAGACCTGTCTGACGACGACGAAGGTGCAGACGACGTGGCTGACGGAGGGGCTGATCCTGATCCCCCACGGCCGTATACGTTTGCCTGGTCTGAAGGGTCCCATTTCCAACCAGATTTGCACCAGTTCAATGGTAATCTGGCTGGTTCAACAGCAGACTGGCCCTGCAATGACCAGTCCACCGAATCTGACTTCTTCTGTGCATTTTTTGACCAGGAGGTATTATCTCATCTCGTTTCCCAAACCAATGGCTATTTTACCTGGGTGAGGGAAAGAATTGATATGATATCTCCTAGAGCAAGAATTCGTGCATGGGTCGATACGACTGTCCCTGAGCTCCTTGTGTTCTTTGCGTTGTTGCTCATCATGCCTCTCTGCAGGAAGCATGTAATGGAGCATTATTGGAAGCACGACCCAATCATCAACACCCCAATTTTCCGGAAATATATGGCTTGTGATAGATTTTTCTTGCTTCTGCGATTTTTGCACTTCGCAGACAATAATAATCCAAACAAAGCTGATAGAATATGGAAAGTTCGGGATGTGTTGACCATGTTGTTGCAAAGGTACAGGAAATTCTTCTACCCCTTTGCCAACCTGGTGATTGATGAGTCGCTCGTGCTTTTCAAAGGACGCCTGGTGTTCAAGCAGTACATCCCCTTGAAGAGACACAGGTTCGGGATCAAGATTTTTGTGTTGTGCGATTGTGAAAGTGGCATAGTGCTCGACATGATCGTATACACCGGCACTGATGTAGACATTCCAAAAGTCGGTGGCAACGACCCATTGGGCATGTCAGGGCACATTGTGAAGAAGATGCTGGAGCCCTACCTGAACAAGGGGCACACGTTGTACACCGACAATTGGTATACAAGTCCTGCACTCTGCCAGTTCCTCCACGACAACAAAACGGGGTCATGTGGGACTGTCAGAACTAACAGGAAGTTCATGCCTAAGTTCCAAGGCAATCGTATAGAACTGGACAACCCCTCCCACAGTGACACCGCTTCTGATGACGACTTGGCAGAGGAACAAAGGCTCCGCAGACAGGAACGACCAAAAAGAAAGAAGAAAGAGCACTACAAACAGCTTGAGAAGTCGGGGAAAGTTCTGGCGGTGAAGTGGCTCGACAAGCGACCAGTCCACCTGCTTTCGACTGTCCATACAGGTGCCCAAGTGGACTCTGGTAAATTCCACTACCGTACCAAGAAATCTATCCAGAAACCTGATATGGTGGTGGATTATACCAAATACATGCGCCTTGTGGACAAGTCTGATTGCCAGCTTGCAGGCGTTGAGTGTTTACGTAAAACAGTGAAGTGGTATCACAAGCTTTTCCTTCACTTTGTTGACATCACGATGCTCAACGCGTACAACATGTGGCTGGTAAAAAAAGACATGGCCCCGAACAAAAAAATCAAGTTCAGGGAGTTCATTTACAACGTCGCCTACCAACTCCTCGAAAAACACCAACCAGTCTCCGGTCACAGGGGTCGCCGTGCAGTCAACCTCCCAGACAGAGTCATTGATGGGTATGACAGACACTACCCTATCCACACCGAGCTATCTGGCACCCGGAGGCTGCAAGTACAGTGCCAGGTCTGTGCCCACTCCACCAGAAATCCACCAAAAAGAAGCCGAGTCACATCAATGTGCAAGGAATGCAACGTTGGGTTGTGTTTGGGCGAGTGCTTCAGGGACTACCACTCACTCAAGTACTACTAGGAGTGGTACCTGTGTCGCCCTGCCTCAGCCAAACTCCTGCCCCGCCCACCTACCTCACTACCTACCTCTACCTACCTGCCCGTACCTGACCAACGTGATCTCAAAACTCCTGCCTGCCTACCTACTTGCCCGTACCTGACCAACGTGATAATATCATAACATGTACAAATTATAGTTGTAGGATAAGTTCATATGTTTTGATATATACTGTATATATATATATATATATATATATATATATATATATATATATATATATATATATATATATATATATATTATACAGTATATTATTGTATACAAGCAATATTTTCATTTATTATTTCAGTTTAATTCATTAGCCAGGCAATATTTTGTTTTATTTATATATATATATATATATACCTATGTAATATTATACTTATGTACTAACCTTTTGTAACAACCTTTTGTAATAATAAAAACCAAAAAAACAAACAAAAAACAAATAAAAAACAAATAAATAAAGACAAACAAACATACTTACGCTCTGCTATTCATCAAAGTTTTCGACTTTATGAATAGCAGGGCGTAAGTATGTAAAAAAAAAAAAATTTCAAGTGATATAAACACTCCAAAAATATCCCCATAACCTCTCTGGTTTCGAACCCACGTCTCTAGGCCTACGTCTCTAGGCCTACATCTCACTCAGTCCATCACTCTAACCACTAGACCATGACTGCTCACACTATACTGACAGCGATTAGTGCGTACGTATTTTCGGGCAGACGAATGCTTGACAAAAAAAATATATATATACCCTCGATACACTTGTGTATATCGAAGTATTTTGTATGTATAATACTTTTACATAACCTAACATATTCTATCATTACGAACAAACAGTAAAGAAATTTACAAGTAAATAAATAACCTTTCATCCATGAGTTGCAAGCAAATAGTGCGTAAAAATGGTAATGATATATCGGGTTACTCTAACATACTGCGCCATCCAAGAAGCTTTATCGTAGTTTACATTATAGCAACGACAACACAAAGTGTCTATAAGGTCTAAATTTGTCCATATACCCACGCTAATCTCACCTACTTACTGTAATCTGACCCTTTTGTCTCCCGCGCCACCCACCTTTCTCAATCCACCACTCTTATTTCGCCTATTATTCGTCCGTATGCCTCTCTGCGCTTCATTTATCAGTGTATATTATTCACATGGGCTGCCTTACTCATGAATATGAACAGGTGAAACCATAAAGGTGCTTTTTAGGCGAGATATAGAGCGTTGCTTCTCATCAATCGCACGTTCTTGCCTCCACCCTCTCTCTCTCTCCTCCCGCCTGGCTCACTCACACACACTCGCTCGCTCGGGGATGTCGTGCCTATCAGGCCATTTTTTTCAACTTGCAGCCACCGTAACTCCACACCCACATTTTTTTAGGGTGGATATATATATATTGGCGGATGTGGCTGCTTATTTCCAAGACATTGATATACTTTTTTTTAAATTCTGTGAGATCGAATATTTTTGCAGAAATACACAAATAACTACCCTAGCTCCTAGGGCTATTTAGCGCTTAACAGGTTAAGAGTCGCCCTACTGGTGATCTTACTAACTCTTGGTCATCCTCCTTTCGGGACTTCGGTGAGATCTTTTCTATTGCATTAGATATATCGAAGGCCTTAGATAGAGTTTGGCACATATCTCTATTTTGTAAACTACCCTCCTTCGGTTTATATCACTCCATCTGTGCCTTAAATCTGTCTCTAATTTCCTTTCCGGTCGTTCCCTTGCTGCGGTGTTCCGGTGTTCATCAGGGATCTGTCCTATCTCCTATTCTCTTTCTAATTTTCATAAATGATCTTTTCAACTGTACCTCCAGTTCTATCCATTCATATGCGGACGACTGTACTTTACACTATTCAATTAGTTTCCCAGAACGCCCCAGCCAGCAATCCCTCAAAAGCAAATGTAATGAAGCCATACAACATTTATCTTCTGATCTAACTACCATTTCACATTGGGGCAGAGAATACCTTCTTGCCTTTAATGCTTCCAAAACCCAATTTCTCCACCTATCTACCCGCCGTGAACTCCCAGAGGACTATCACTTAATCTGCAACAATACAAAAATCAAACCTTCATCTTCTCTCAGTATTCTCGGTGTCTCTTTATCTTCTGCTGTCTTGGAAGGACCATATTACCAGTCTTGGTAAGGCAACCTCCTCAAGGGGTTCTTTACCCCTGCTCAGCTTCTTGCTCTGTACAGGTGCATAGTGCGTCCTTGTATTGAGTATTGTTCACATGTGTGGAGAGGAGCCTCTCACACAACACTTCTAGACAAAGTAGAAAAGAACGCCTTTTGTATCATTAACTCCCATCCACTCACCGACTCACTGCAATCTCTCTCTCTTCGCCGCAATGTTGCATCTCTCTCGCTATTCAATTGCTACTACAATAATCATTGTTCCTCAGAGCTCTCTCAGTGCATACCACCTCCTCTACGTAGGGTGCGTAGTATCCGTCATGCAACACAATCCCACCCCTACTCTGTACAACTTTCCAACTCAGGAGTGAAAAGTTACTCCCAATTTTTCTTTTATTCAACAGCTGAGCTCTGAAACTTTCTCTCTGAATCCATTTTTCCTCATTTTGGCTCAAACGTTTCTTGATTTTGGCCCTGTCACTCTTTTTAACTCTGGGGGAGGCACTCGTCACAGACAGTTTTGCCTTTTGTCTTTCTCATCCCAAAAAAAACAAATAAAATATATATATATATATATATAATGAGCAGCAAAACCAACGCTGTGACGAACATCTTTATTGGGCAACGTTTCGACCCCATACAGAGAGTCATTTAGAAGCCTAAAATGAAGTAAAAACAAACTATTAATATCTATGGTTCACACTTGATATAATATGCAATAGCTTTATTAACTAATACTGGAACTAAACCAAATAATCCTAACTAATTGACACAAAAATACATGCAAACTAAGAGAGACAAAAAAAATACACAAAAAAACCCCATTCCATTAACCATTAACCAACGGCGCACCACGTATGTCAAGTTGAATAAATATGGACTATGTGGCGGTACACCACATAATTATGTCTAGTGCCATTTTCAGCACGTAATGTTGCTCTGAGAGAGAGCTGAGCAGTGGGACGAGCATAGTAACCTTATGACCGCTCCCCACCACCGCAGTGGGTGTACTGAGCTGTATTCTACCTTCCTCCTCCCTCTCTCACTCGCTACACAGGGAATTATGTACGGAAATTACCTTATTTTAGGTTTTTTGCACTCGTGTTTCACGATCGTTGCAAGAGAACCAGTGGTCGTACAAGGATGGTTCGGGTGTCATTGGAAAGCTCTGTTTACGCCCTTTCGGGGATAGATACTTGTTTTGTGCTCTAGGTCTTGTTTATGCATGAAAATGAGCACGGAAACAACCCTATTTAGGATAAAAAAAAAAACGCTGGGCGGCACTGTGTAAAATACCCTACCACCTGCTCTTTGTGTGTTAATAACATAGTAGTGGAATGGAGGAGTCTTGAGTACCCAAAGTGGGTTTATGATACTGAGCCAAAAGGGACTCCGCTAGACGAAGTGCAACATCGTCAGTGGCTGTGTGAAGAATGGAGAAATTTTCTGAGTTAAAGAAATGGTCTGCCGCTTCAGAGTGGTCCCGAATAGCCGAATAAGACAGTTTTGAGAGTGGCAAACCCGTCCTAAACGACCTACCCCTATGCTCCGCAATCCTGGTTGATAGATGGCGCTTTGTTTGGCCAATATAGGTCGCATTACAGCTACCGCACTTATATTGGTAAACCACCGAGGATTGCAGAGAGTCAGGTATCATATTATCATATCAGGTAATTATATTTACACATATATATATATATATATATATATATATATATATACCGGTATATATATATATATATATATATATATATATATATATATATATATATATATATATATATATATATTATAATTATTATGAAGAATAATAAAGTTAAGGTTAACTGTCAGAGGGAACGTCAAAATTATATTGTTTTCCTTGACTGACGGAAACACGCCAATAAAAATACTTACATTCATATCTGCCATTCGTATTCGAAGGTCAGAGAAACATTAACTCCAATATTTATCAAAGGTCAGCGTCAATATTATTATTATTATTTTTTTTTTTTTTTTTTTTTATACTAATTATTAAATTTTGTTAACAGATACGGGTCAACTAAGCGAAAGATTGATGTATACTTAACTGGGGGTACCGGTATATAGTTTTCCTAATCAATGTTAAGTTATAATAACATAACATATTGCAAAACAAAATATCTTAATAATGCCTTTCAAAGTCTAATGTGAAAAGAACAATTCGAATTCGCAGAATTGGGTATGCCGTATTCTTTCCAAAATGCGAAAGTGGCACGTCTATATTATTCATATATGAAATTGATTTGTATATGATTAGGAGCTCTGAGATACAAAATATAGTCAAACTGAAAAAAGAAAACAAATGAGATAACAGGCTGGATGTTACCTACATTTAGATAACAGACTGGATGTTACCTACATTTAGATAACAGACTGGATGTTACCTACATTTAGATAACAGACTGGATGTTACCTACATTTAGATAACAGACTGGATGTTACCTACATTTAGATAACAGACTGGATGTTACCTACATTTAGATAACAGACTGGATGTTACCTACATTTAGATAACAGACTGGATGTTACCTACATTTAGATAACAGACTGGATGTTACCTACATTTAGATAACAGACTGGATGTTACCTACATTTAGATAACAGACTGGATGTTACCTACATTTAGACTCGGATACTATGGCTCCGATACATCCGCCGGTAGATTGTTCGTTTGACACTGGTATAAAGGGGGGGGGGGGGGCGGGGGGGTTAGCGATTTTAGGACCCAATTCGCCCTCATGAATAATGGGATTTTAAGATATTTGTTCGATCAGTTTGGCGATTATATAACCTTTTGCCCTATTATTTTGTCAATATTAAGACCTTTCGTGTAATTTAGGTGTCAATGTTTTCTTAGCGAGCGAAATTGGCCTTCGGCCGGGACTAATTTCTACAGGAAAAAGTACAAATTTATCTAAAATGGGAATCTTTGATATTATGTAGGCCTATTTTCATTTTTTTCTTTTGTCATATTAGTTAGATGAAGGTCTAGGGAGGAAAGTAAGAAATTAAAACACAAATAGACAAACAAATATACCATACCCGTCTAATACGAATTGATTACGATGCAAATCAACTGTGAAATGAAAAGCCTAATTAGCGAAGTGACCTACAGTTTTCTAGCTACTGAGAAGAAAGGCTTTTGGTTGGACCTCTAATGGGGCCTGGTATGTTTACCTAGTCCATACACGTAGCCAGGCGGTGGGGGGTCCGGTGCTCCGCTTTTTTAACCGCCTCCCCCCTTCCCTGTCTTTTAATGGTGGGCGCTATTCCCGTTTAGTGCCTCCTTCTCCCCCCCCACCCCCCCCCCCTCTGGTTTTCTCGTGTGACAATGGGAGGGGGAGGGGGGCACCTATCCCTTTATCCCTCATCTCGACTCGTGGGGCAAATTTATTTATATATTTGTTTATTAATCTAAATATTTTATATATATTTTATATGTATTTACTTAGTTATTGATTGCATTATTATTATTGTCATTATCATTATATTTTATATTATATTTTTGTTTAATGGGGGGGGAGGGGGGGCTGGGGTAGCTATCCTCTTAAAGGCAATCCCACTGCGCGAACTTTCGATGGCGAACGCCCTGCAACTGTGTTTTTTTTTCTATGTCCGTTAATTCGCGACGAATAGAGCGTATTCAGAAGCGAATGAAGTCGGACAAGGCGAATGATGTTGATTGCAGTGCGACAGAAGTATTATCACAGTGCGATTGTGGCAACTATTTTGGCGATAATGACGAATGATGTGCGAAATTTGATGGCGAACCATAACGAATCATGGCGAATTTGGCGATCGATGATGGCGACAGTAGCGATTGCAGGGCGATTGTCCTACGAATGTTGGACGATGAATGCGATACACCGCGAAGGTTGTGCGAACGTGGCGAATGCCATGTGTGTGTGTCTGTGTTTGCGTGTGTGAAAAGGCGAAATGTGGAAAAACTGGACATTCTGTGTGTGTACTTACTCTAGTTGTACTTACTCTAGTTGTATTGCGGGAGTGAGCATGCTCGTTATTTCCCGCCTCCTATATGTGTAGGTGTTATATGTATCGTTGGAATGGCTGTGGATGTGTGTGTAGTCTGTATTTTTAGCCAATTGGCGACATCGGAAACGAAGGCTTAGGGTGGATCTGTATGGTACCATTCTCACTATAGACGGTACCGTCTCGCCCGAAGGCTTAGGTAGCCATCAGCTTAGGTGAACCATATGATACCCATCTCGCCTTGTACCATTTTTGCCAACCCCAGAGGGGACGTCACAACGTCGTCCACTTATTCCAGGTACCTATTTACAGCTAGGTGAACTGAGGCTAACACATGAAAGGAGACAAGCCCAATTTGTCTCCGCCCGGCCAGGGGATTGAACCCCCGACCCCTCGTGTGTGAGACGAGAGCGCTACCTACTAGGCTACGGGTTGTGTGTGTGTGTGTGTGTGTGTGTGTTTTAGAGTGTGTGTGCATGTATGCGTGCTGTAGTGAGAGTGTGTGTGAGTGTATGTGTGTGTGTGAAAAGGCGAAATGTGGAAAAGCTGGACATTCTGTGTGTGTGTGTGTGTGTGTGTGTGTGAAGAGGCAAAATGTGGAAAAGCTGGACATTCTGTGTGTGCGTGTGTGTGTGTGTGTGTGTGTGTGTGTGTGAAAAGGCGAAATGTGGAAAACCTGGACATTCTGTGTGTGTGTGAAGAGGCAAAATGTGGAAAAGCTGGACATTCTGTGTGTGTGTGTGTGTGTGTGTGTATCTATGGATCAATGTGTACAAGCCTTATCCCGGAATATCTGAACAATACTTGGGAGAACAACAATGATTTTGACATTGATAGACCCTGGCATTATATAGAAGGGTAGGCCCTATGGTACAGTAAGGCTTTTGACATTGGTAGACCCTGGCATTATATAGATGGGTTGACCCTATGGCCCTTATTTAGCCATTAATCAAATGAATCGGACAAAGAATATTGGACGTCTGGCTTCTGTGACCGTTCTTATTGACTGCACAACTGGCTGGTACAGTATTATATGGTAACAATTATATTGATTGAGAGACAGCTCTGACTGACTTCTGTGAGCGCACCTATTGTCTGCAAAGTGGCTGGTACAGTATTATATGGTAACAATGTTATTGATGGAGAGACAGATCTGACTGAATTTTGTGAGCGCGCCTATTGTCAGAACAAGTGGCTGGTACAGTATTATATGGTAACAATGTTATTGATTGAAATAAAGCTCTGACTCAGTGCATGCTGCATGAGGCAATGTTTAACCAGGTGTTTTTGTATTCTGATCCCTTTCTCCCTCACATTTAACCCCATTCTTTTGAGACTTTAAGATGAATGCCCCATTATTTTGGTCTCATCTACCAGTCACAATGTCAAACAGATTTGAGATCTTGGTAGAGATGGAAGACGAACCAGAAGAGACCAGGCTCGTTGGGGATTCCATCCTACGAGGACAGGTCGAAGAGTTCTGCGACAGAGTCCCAAATCGACGAAAAAAAATTTGCATCCCAGGAGCTGGACTGGACGACATTGTGGAAGCCTTCGAAGATACCACAAAGGATGCAAACGAAAATACACTTTTTGTCATCCATGCTGGTTCAAATGACGTCATGCGCCCTAGATCCGAAGAGTTGATGGAGAATTATCGCAAGCTGATCCAGCACTACAAAAACAAGTCAAGGAATATCATCATCTCAGGCATTCTCCCCAAGATCGACGCACCTGACAAATTCTACGACAAGGCCTTCAGCATAAATAGCCGACTAAAATATTTGTGTCTGAAGGAAGAAGTTGAATTCATCAACCTTTAGGATAATTTCTATAAGCAGCCTACTCTGTTCCACAAGGATGGTACTTATCTAAACCCTGTGGGTTCAGCACGCATGGGTCGTCTCCTACACGAAGCAGTCCGCAGCCATGGATCAAAAAACGCCATCCGAGAAGAAGCAGCAGTGACATAAATCATCTAACGCCAAGCAAAAAACAGAGGCAACCGAGGACCACCAGCGATAAGGACCGAAGAAAGCGAGGACCGAGGACAGCAATGAACATAAATGTAGATCCGACAAGAACGAAAACATATTATTAAAGAGCGTTCCGTGAGTTCTAAAATAACAAATTTAAAGGTTTTCTATGCAAACGCTCGTAGTATACGCAACAAATTTTCAGATTTGGAGGAGCTAGTGTTTACAGAAAATTATGATGTGATTGGCATAACAGAATCTTGGCTCAAGACAGAAGATAGAGACTTTTAGCAGAATATTCACTTCCCGGTTATGTAATGTTTGAGAAAAGCCGAATAAATAGAAATGGAGGTGGCGTTTTGCTTTATATCAAAGAAAGTCTTAACCCTACCCTCTTGTCAAAACCTCAAATTGTGAACGTCGACACATCTTTTGTGCTAACAAAGAATAATAAAGGTACACAAATAATACTTGCGTTAATATACAGACCTCCAGCTCAATCAGTGCAAACTGACCAAGAAATTTACGAACAAATTGGAGATGTAAGTAACTCACAAGATACCGTAATTTTTGGCGACTTTAATTTACCTGTGACCAAGTGGGGCGATACTCTTACTTCACACTCCGGACATGACTTGTATACGAACTTGCAAGAGAGTTCGCTTTATCAATTTGTTCGAACGCCGACCCGTGGTAATAACGTTCTTGACATTGTACTTGCAACAAAAGAACAATTAATAGAGAATTTGAATGTTGGTGATGAATTCAGTAACAGTGACCATCGTACAATAACTTTCACTTTAAAGTTTACTAGTAACGAACCAAATAGTAGCATAAAAAGTCCCTAATTTCAAGAAAGCAAACTTTCATAAACTTAGAGCTATGTTTAAAGAAAATGACTGGAGCTTTTTAATTAACAATAACGACATAAATACATCTTGGAAGTTATTCGAAACCACTTACCTAAAAACAGTGCAGGACTGCATACCATCGAAAATACGGCGTCCAGGCCATAATTATAAGTCCAAATGGTGGAATAAAGATATTTCAAACTGTCTGCTTGCTAAAATTTTTGCTAATAATAGATTAAAATCCTCACAAAATGACGAAGAACGGGCGAACTTTGTAGAGCTATGACGCAAAGCCAAAAAGTTAATTAAGCAAAGTAAAAAGACCCTAGAGTTACATATTGCGAATCAAAGTAAAACAAACCCGAAACAATTCTATATTTATATCAGAAAGAAAAAAGTAGTTACTTCAACTGTTGGACCGTTAGTTGATGAAAATGGAGAATACACCAAAGACGAAGTACAAATGAGTAATGCCCTCAATACCTTCTTTGCATCAGTTTTTACAACAGAAGATCTCAGTGATATCCCTACACCATCGCCGATTCAGATTAATAATTCAGATGTTCTAAGTAATATCACCGTTACAGAGAGAGAAGTATTGAATTGTTTAGATAAACTCAAGGTAAATAAAACGCCTGGACCTTATACAATCTCGCCTAGAGTTCTAAAGGAAGCTAAGGATGAGCTCTCCAAACCACTGACATTACTATTCAATAAATCCTTGCAGTCTGGAACTATGCCTGATCAGTGGAAGCTAGCCAACGTAACACCGATATTAAAAAAAGGCAGCAAATGCTTACCCAGTAACTATCGTCCAATTAGCTTAAGCTCAGTTGAATGTAAAATGCTAGAAATGGTCATATGAGACAGACTCGTAAATCACTTAGAGGAAAATAACATACTTAAAGATACTCAACACGGCTTTCGTAAATAACGTTCCTGTTTAACAAACCTCTTAGACTTCTTCCACATTATCCTCAACCTCTACGATGAGATTAAAGCTGTAGATATTATATACCTTGATTTTCAAAAGGCCTTTGACAAAGTTCCCCACAAACGTTTACTGCTAAAACTAAAAGCGCATGGAATACAAGACGGTGTGTTGAAATGGATAGAAAATTGGCTCAGCGACAGAAAGCAAAGAGTAGTCATAAACAGTAAGGCATCTAAATGGACCAATGTAAGTAGCAGGGTACCCCAGGGATCAGTACTAGGCCCAATTATCTTTCTAAAATACATCAACAACATAGATGAGGGTCTCACCTGTACAATCTCAAAATTTGCTGACGATACAAAAATTGCAAATAGCGTACTCTCAAAAGAACAAGTTGACGATATGCAACACAATCTAGATAAATTGTCATGTTGGGCCCAAATTTGGCAAATGAGTTTCAATGCGGATAAATGTAAAGTACTACATATCGGATACCTAATTGAGAAAGCAAAGCATTCGATGAATGGCACTCAGCTTAAGAATGTAAACAGAGAATCCGATCTGGGAGTAACAATATCGAGTAACCTAAAACCGAGTCAACAATGTTCAGAAGTTGTTAAGAAGGCAAACAAAATAATTGGCTTTATAGGCAGGTCATTTGAGCATAAATCCAAAGAAATTATCCTAACCCTTTACAATTCCTTAGTCCGCCCTCTTCTGGAATACTGTCTTCAATCCTGGTGCCCTTATTACCAAAAAGATATAAACAAGCTAGAACGAGTTCAACGTAGAGTTACCAAAATGATACATAGCCTAAAGAACAAACCATACGAAGAGCGTCTTAGAGAATTAAATCTATTTCCTTTAACCCAGCGCAGATTAAGAGGTGACTTAATTCAAGTGTTCAAAATCATGAAAGGCATCGACAATATGAACTGTAGTAAGTACTTCACTATCGACCAATCTCATTACACGCGGGGAAACGGTTGCAAAATTATTGGTAAATCTTTTAACTCACACAAATCTAAGAATTTCTTCTTCAATCGAGTTGTCAACTTGTGGAATGGGCTTCCCCGAGACGTTATAGACTGCAGCACCGTTGATTCATTTACACTCCGCCTAGACAAATATCTCACATCAAACCCGCGACTGACTGCGTTTGTAAATTAATAACTTTATTTTATCCCCCCCTCAGTTGCTAACCCATCTGTCCCCTACTAACTTCCTAATCCTGCCACGGACATTAGTTCCCTTTCCAATGTTCCCTTACCCAATCTAAACCACTGTTTTGGATCCTCAGAGTTTTGGAGGACAAGCAGCCTAGAAGGGTCACTAGATCTGTTGTTGCTTGATTTCCTTTGTACTCCTTTGTAATTTATATAACTTTCAACGCATATATTTGTCAATGTTGAGACCTTTTGTGCCATTTCGATGTCCATTTTTTTTCCTGGAAAGAGATAGCAAGCCTGCAATATAGCAGGAACCGGCTGAATTTCTACCGAAAAAATGCACAAATTTATCTCATATCATTATCTCAACAATATTATTGGGAAAAGGGATAGCAAGTGTCGATAGCTTATAACACTAGCCCCAACACTCTGGAGAACGGTTTGGTTGAGTGTGTGTGTGTGTGTGAGAGAGAGAGAGAGAAAGAGAGAGTTACAGAGAGCTACACAGATGCTCAGACCACACAGATGTTGTGGTCCCAATTAGGTGATCCAGCCTTAATACAACTACTTTTTTGTTTTTAGTGGAACAATAGGACAGTAAAGTAGAAGGCTCTCTCCCCACCCTCCGCTTCCTCCGGCTAAAAAGCCGTACCGGAAAATACGATGAAGTGTAACCTTATTAGTCTGGGAATGCCCACAAAGAAAGTGTTGTATATAGTATAGGAAGAAATGAGTTTGAAAAGGAAATTACACATGCCTACTGATTAATTCATATTAATCCAATCTTCATTAGATGATCGTCCAATCTTTTCTTAAACGTATCAATAGAATTACTGTCGACCACCTTCCTTGGTAAACTATTCCGCTCTTTAATCACATTGTATATGAAGAAATCTTGTGTCACATCTAAGGATGCCTTTTTTCTAATCAATTTCATTCCATTACCTCGGGTTGCAGCATTATTATTAATCGTGAACAGTGCCCTGACATATACTCTGTCAAATCCCTTAAGTATCTTAAAATAATCGATAAGTTGGCCTCGCAACCTCCTTTTCTTTAGCGAGAACAAATTTAATTGATTTAATCTTTCATAATATGGCTTGTTTTTCAGAGAACGAATTAGTTTAGTTGCTCTACGCTGCACAGATTCCAGTGTATTAATGTTTTTCTTGAGATACGGGGACCAGAACTGAACGCCATATTCGAGATGGGGTCTAACAATGCTTTTGATTAACGGCAAAATAATGTTTTCGTTTTTATAGGTAAAATTTCTTTTGATAAATCACAAGGCTTTGTTAGCTATATTTGCCGCAGCCGCACATTGCTCTGAGGATTTTATGTTTTCTGACATTATAACCCCGAGATCTTTAACCTTAGAGTTTGCTATTATTGGATGGCCTTTCATTTGATAATCATATTTTTTTGTTTTTTGAACCAACGTGCAAAATTTGACATTTGTCAACATTAAAGAGCATTTGCCACTTTTCTGACCAATCCACTAGTCGGACTGTAGGCTATATCTATCTTCCTCATTCAAGACTATGTTCCCTATCTTTGTATCGTCAGCAAATTTGGATATAAAGTTATTCAGACCTACATCATATAATTATATGTACAGTATAATATATACAGTATATATATATGGTAAATAAAAGCGGACCAAGGACCGATCCTTGAGGCACACCGCTGGTAACTGGCACCCAATCTGATTCTACACCATTAATAACAACTCTTTGCTTTCTGTTTGCAAGCCAGCTTTTAATCCATTGATATACTGTATATTACTCTTTATTCCAAGCATTTCTAATTTCTCTAATAACTTATTGTGAGGTACCTTTTCAAAATCTAGGTAGACTGTGTAAAGCGCCTTAGTTAAGTCATTAAGAGTAAAAACATTATTATTAAATTCGAGAAGGTTTGTTAGGCACGATTATCTGATCCTAAATCCGTGCTGGCTGTTTCTTATTAATTCATTATATTCAAGATACTCAACTATTTTTTCTTTTAAAATGGTTTCAGGAATGTTTCCTATTACCGACGTTAAGCTTATAGTTCTGTAATTACCTAGCTTTGGCTGGATCACCCTTTTTGTGAATGGGTGTAATGTTGGCTGTTTTTCAATCATTAGGTACGCAACCCTGCTGTAGTGATGAGTTAAATATAATGTTCAATGATTCGCATATTTCTTCTTTTACTTGTTTTACTATTCTATTATGGAAATTATCAGGCCCCGGAGTCTTGTTGATATTTAATTTACATAATACTTCATTTGCGCTGATAGTAAAGTTTCCTATTTCTTGCGTTGTTACTGCCCTATGTTTTGTATTATTCTTTACTTCGTTTGTAAATACAGAACAAAAATATTTGTTAAGTGTAATTGCAATATCTATGTCGGCTGTCACTATTTGATCATCTCTAGTTAATAGGCCTATTCCGCTTTTTATTTCTCTGTTATTATTTACGTAGCTATAAAAATGCTTTGGGTTGTGAGTGCTATTTCTGGCTATAGATACTTCATACTCACGTTTAGCGGATCTCAGTTTCTTAACATTTCTTCTAGCAAGGTTGTATAATTCCTTTACTTGGTAATTAAAACAGCCATTTTGTTTTTAAACTTGAGCATTATCTGTCTATTTAGTATTGCATTACGGACTTCACTGCTGAACCATGCTGTTTTTTTATTTTCACTCGTTTGTTTAACTGTTTTTAGTACATATTGGTTCTGTGCCATCATAAGCTTGTTCTTAAACTGTTCTCACATCTCATTTATTTCGTTATATATATCTAGCCGCGAGTGTGTGTTATACAGTGCTTGCCTAAGTTCGTCAAAATCAAAAAATTTAAAATCTGGTACCAGGATTTCTTTTTTCTCAATAGTATAGCTCTAATTAACATCGAACCTAATGATTCTATGGTCGGAATTTGACAGATGTTCGCCTACTTCTAAATTTGTAACTACATTTTCATCGGTAGTTATGACAAGGTCAAGAATATTATGTTCACACGTTGCTTCCTTTACACACTGATATAGGAAATTATATTCTATGAAATCTATAATTTTGATTGAATTGGCGTTATTTCCTGTGACAAGATTCCATTTTATATTAGGGACATTATAATCGCCGAGAAGAATACATTTATCCGAAAGAGTTTTATTTAGCATATCGTAAAATATTACATGGTCACTATCTTTGTAGCTAGGGGGTCTGTAAGCTGTTGTAATATGAATCTTTGTTTTATTGATATTAATTCGGGCACACACTATTTCTAGATTACTAGGGGGGAGGGGGATTTCTTCTGGCATCAACTTAGATAAAAATAATGTACATGGCCACACCTCCTTTCTTTCCATTTGTACGATCTTTATGAATACATTTTTAGCCATTGATATTGTATTTGGATATTAGATCTTTATTATTTATATCAAGATGAGTTTCGGCGATGCTAAGAATATAAGTGTGTTCAGTTAATAGGAGACACCGTAATTCGTTGATCTTATTTCTACTAGAGCAGGCAATGAAAGACATTATCTTAAGGGAATTTTTAATGAAATTTTCAACCCTTCTGTGTTTAAAAGCCTGAAGCTGATGGTTGGGTGACCTTCGAGATAATTGGAGGGTAATTATTGGTGGGTTGACCTGTAACGGTTTGCGGGGGGGGGGGGGGGGGGGAAAGAGGTTTATCCCCGCTAAGAATGGAATTAGTTTTGTACTGCGTGGAATTTACTGAGGTTTTAATTTTGAGGGTCAAATAAGTAATACGGCGACGGGAGAAAGATGCTGATGAACTATGTCAATACTCAGATGTGTGAATTCTGAACTCAATATTTTCATGGGCATCATACACTGCCTTGTTTAATAATTCACTCATATACTAAATTTGTTTTGTCTGAAAGATGAACACCATCCCTTTTGTACAGGTCTGGTTTGCCCTCGAAATTCGTCCAGTTGCATACAAAATGCACCTTTCCGCTTGCACACATAGTCTGGATTGCATCATTTATTTCAGTGGCTCGGTTTAGACTATACGATCCTGTCTTAAGACTTGTTACCATGCCATGTACTATACATTTATTTGCATTTGTTTTATTTCCTTGATTAGAGTTTGGTATTTACCTACTATATCTCTTATTGGGACCTTACCTCCATCAAAGCAATCGTTGCTTCCCACTTTAACCATAACACAGGCGTTATCAGGAATATGAGCTTTAGTTACGTCATTGATGATGTGCTCTACCTTACCTCCTGGGATAACCTTCACTGACCTTTTCTTTTCATTCCTTGAGGCAAAAGCAAGCCTTGTCCCCGCAGTAGACTGTCACTGAACACCAGTGTACATGTCTCTTTGCTGCTGATTTATTATTGTTGTTATTACTTTGTTTGAAATGATTTGCCTTAC
The DNA here is from genome assembly GCA_037953745.1 of Lithodes maja. Lineage (NCBI taxonomy): Eukaryota > Metazoa > Arthropoda > Malacostraca > Decapoda > Lithodidae > Lithodes > Lithodes maja. The sequence continues at coordinate 49,076 of JBAKBP010002918.1, forward strand.
CTTTGTTGTTAGCACTCTTGGTTACATTTCTGTTTTTCTGAGGGTTATTTTTCTCCTGCCTGGACTTACCATTTGTGTTAACCTCAGCCAACACATATTATTTGTTCCAGGTGAAGATGCCTGAAGAGCTTACCTTTTTCCTATCATTTCTATTATTTCTAAAAGCCTGGAAACCGTCATTTGATGATTTAGCCACTGCTTTATACTTTTTTACTTTATCTTGCTTTCAAGGTTGCTGAGTTTTGTCTTCAGTTTGAAGTTTTCATGATTTAGTTCATCAAATTTGCTATTATATGCATCTATTGTGTATTCATAGAACTGTAATTTGTCATTTGTTAAGCACATAAAGCACTTAGCATCTGGATATCCATACCTGGGAAATCATTATTTGTAAAATTTCTGTTTGCAGCTATCACAGATTACTCGTATGGGGCCATTGTAAATGCACAAATGATAGATGTCTAAAATTGTAATAGTGGTTGGGGTATGAAATAGAAAAACAATAAATGGGAACTTCCCTTAGCTGGTCTGCAGGTGAGCTGTGGGTAAGTTCTTTAGAAGGTCAGGAGGGGTACCTTAAACACGTGTTACCTCTAGCACAAGTGAAAGACAACTGAGAGAGAGAGAGAGAGAGAGAGAGAGAGAGAGAGAGAGAGAGAGAGAGAGAGAGAGAGAGAGAGAGAGAGAGAGTCACTGTACAAAGATGTGGCTTCATTGTTTGTGTTTGGGGTATGGATGTATTCCTAGCTTACTAATTTCCAACAGCTACTCTCCTGTTCTTTTTTGTCTTCTGCTGTTGTCTGTGTGGATGTGTGTGTGTGTGCTGGTACAGTTCCCTACACTGCTGCCTTACACAACAGCATCAGCTTTGGTTACATCTAGCAGTTCTGGGAATGATATTGTTGTTTGATATTGTATAATCTAA